>CAUYSK010041742.1:0-26974 GCA_963575035.1 Avahi laniger | reverse complement strand
AGTCCCAGCTACTTGGGAGGCTGAGACAGTAGGATTGCTGGAGCCCAGGAGTTTGAGGTTGCTGTGAGCTAGGCTGACGCCACGGCACTCGCCCCAGGCAAGAGAGTGAGACTCTGTCTCAAAAAAAAAAAAAAAAAAGATTCACTCCAGGTGGCAAATATTATAGACACCTTTTTTTTACTCTAAATACCTACCTAATTTGTTCCACTACTTCCAAGAGAGGGGACTTGCTTTACTCTTTGGAGCCTATCAGCATATCTCTTCCCAATCCCAAATTCAATGATGTCCATGTTGGCAGCTTAAAATAGAACACTGTGGGAGAATTTATACCACAGAAATTGGCAAATGCTAAAAATCAGTTATTTTTTCTCTCTAGGGATTAGTTAAATAGCTACTAGCACACCTCTTCCCACTTGCATCAGTTTTTAGAATTGACTGAATTACACACCCAGAAACAAATTCCTTACTGTTCATACTCAACATGAACTGCCCTAATGGATCTATTTGCTTTTTCCTTTGAAGGTCATTTTTCTCCCAACTTAACGCTAATACCAACACCATCACCACCAACAAAATCAAAGTAGTAGCAATTTCATGGCTTAAAAAAATTAAGCCACACAAATATTGGGATGATAAATTTGATGGAGGGGTTAAGAATAAATTCACAGCACAGCAGTTTTGTGCCAGGGCTGCAGGGACCTCTTCTAGCCGGAAAGCTCCCATTGGCATTAGTGGAGCTGGCTGGCATAGGACAAAGAAGAGCCCTCCATTAGAGGTGAGGTCCGGGGCAAAAAATGTCTCTACAGCTCTGGTCCTTATTGCCTAGGAGATGAGGGATTTTGTTTCCTGAATATCACCAAAAACTACTGTCAGGGCCCACAAGTATTGTAGAAGAATTCTTACACCACTATCACCAGTATCCGAAATGGTAGCAGTCATCCTTGCTACTAGGTGTCCTTGAATGATTATGGCAAGGGTAGAAATACGAAGGAGTGCAGGGGTGTTCTAGTCACCCCACTAGGATGAGAGTAGGCTGGGCACAGCAAGGATTCAATCTAATTCAGGCATGCAATTCTATTTTATTTTCAACCAAATTATTCTTCACTATTTCATCATCTTTTCAGGCTCAGAATTTGAGGAGGTACCTTTAAAAAAAGATGTATGTACCATGTTCAGTGAGGCGGAAAATCCTTGGGCCACTTATCACACCTCCTGTGCCTACCAAATGATTGTATTGTTTTTGGTAGAACTAATGAAATGAATAAAATTATTTGTTTAAGAGATGATATTATAACTGTTTTTGTTTTTGTGGTTTTTTTTTTTTTTGAGACAAAATCTCTCTCTGTCACACCACGTAGAGTGCAGTGGCATCAGCCTAGCTCACAGCAACCTCAGACTCCTGGGCTCAAGTAGTCCTCCTGTCTCAGCCTCCCCAGTAGCTGGGACTACAGGCATGTGCCACTACACTGGCTAATTTTCTCTATTTTTAGTAGAGATGGGGTCTTGCTCTTGCTCTGATTGGTCTCAAACTCCTGAGCTCAAGCAATCCTCCTGCCTTGGCCTCCCAGAGTGCTAGGATTACAGGCGTGAACCACCGCACTCAACCCTTAACTTCTTTTTAAACATTAAAAATCATAGATAAATTATTAATTCATGTCATAAAAATGTACTTATTTAGAACCCCGGCATTGGCCTTAAACATTATTTATTTGGTGTTCTTCCACTTCGTTTACATCTGAGAATGTCCAAACAGAGACCAAGCTACCTCTTGCTAAATGGAAACTTAAATCCTCATGAAACAATCTGTTTTATTGAGTTCTTCCTTATATTGACCTGAAATTTGTCTTTATGCAAATTTCACTCTTTAACGTTAGTTTGGATCTTGAGGAATCTTTTTTTAGCTGGCATCATGGCTTCTTCCCCTAAATCTTCTCCTGCAACCCAATAATTTAAAATTTCTTCCACAATGTCTTTCACGATATTGTTTTTAAAGTCCTTGCCATATTCAGGTTGACCTTCTCCAAATGCTCTGTATTTGTCAATATATTCTTAAATTTTTCAGTACAGAGTGCAACAAAACACATGGGCTGTGGTATGACCAGGAACCAATCCTGTGCTTGGTGTGGAGAGTCTATAATCAAATGTCTATGGCATTTTCCTTCCTCATTTGGAGTGTCAGTCAGCTGAAATCTCTGTCTTATCAAATGAGATTTTATTAAACCATGTTTCTCCCATTTTCTACCTACATAGTTGGATTTTTAAACTTAAGGGTAGGACTTTACATTTATGCCAAATGATTTTCATTCTCTTAGATCTGATTCAATGTTTCCGGACAGTCAAGATATTTCTGAATGCCCAGTTTTATCACCCAAACAACTAGTTACTTTTTCTAGCTTTGCAATATTTGAAAATTTAACAAAATGTCCTTTTTTCTTACAAAAGTCATAGGTAAATGTTTTTAAAATAAGACCAAGGACAGAGCCCTACAGCATACCACAAGAGACCTACCTTCTTGGTGAATGGGATCTGAATTCAATTGTTTCTAACAATTACAAATTCACTTCATTGTCCTTGGATCCAATCCACCTGTAAAGACATCATGTATAAACATGTTTTTAATTAACCCATGGTGACTTCTACTGGTCACCTCTTGCCTTCCTATTAAAAACAATTACATAAGTAGAAAGTAAATTCTCACTGTTAAAGTGTATAAAATATAGAAATGAAAAGACTTAATGTTCTCTCTTCACTCCTTTAGTCAAATGCCAAACTTTACCCAGAGGAAACCATTGTGAAATTGATGTTTATCTTTCTGGATACTTCCTTATGAAAATTTATATTGGATAGTGCTCTGTATTATCTCATTTAATAAAATACCAGCGGATCTTCCATGACGGTACACATTCTCTTTAATGACTTCAAAAATAGTCCTCGATTTACTACAACTTACTTTACTGTTCCCCTACTGATGGACATTTAGGTTGTTGCTATAATTTTGCTTTTAAAAACAGTGCTGCTATAAATATTCTTTTATATACGTCTTCAAGCAAATGAAAAATAATTCAAGTAGTATAGCTAGAAATTGAATTGCTATATAAAAAGGCATGCACATTTTAAAATCCTAACAAATCTTTTTTCAGTTTATATTTCTTTAAGAGTGTATGATAGTACTCTATAGCCTAGCTATGCAGTGCGGTCCTATGACGAGCAGAATTGGCATCACTCGGGAGCTTGTTAGAAATGTAGAGTCTCAGGCTCCATCCAAATCCACTGAGTCAGAATCTGCCATTTAACAAGATTCCCAGATGACTCATACGCTTATTAAAGTTTGATAAGCACTGATCTTTTTCTCACTAAAATAAGATATCATTAATCTTTTATATTTTTGTCCATTCCTCTTTATTTTCCAAATACTTAAAAACTATTTAATGATAGTCACAAGAATTTTTTTCTGGGATTTCTGCCAAATGCGTGGGTTGGTAATTCACCCTTTATGAAGATAATATTTTTCTTTCTCAAATCTTTTGGTATGTCTTTTATTTCCCAAGATTCCTTAAAGACAATCGACAATTGTTTGACAGATTCGTCTGCTGGTTCCCTCTGTTTTCTGGGACGTAATTTATCTGGGTTGGGAGACCCAAACTTTACTTAGAGCAGTGAAGTCCTCTCCGGGATTCATCTCACTGTGCTTAAACCTGCAGACAAGTCCACAGATCCTTGGGAGGTTATCTAAGTAGAAATATATGTGCTGCCTTTGAGAACTATTGCTTCAGGGGATCCTTTAACAAATGGTCGTGGAACCTTTACTTTAGTTTTGTTGGTTGTTTTTCAGGTGGGCTGTATACCATGTCTCAAGGCAAAGAGCTCCTTTCTCATTCCTGAAGGAAGGCGGGGCTATGCTAACTGGCGTGGATTGTTCCTGGATTATTGCATATTTGACCCTGCATGTGTGGGGCCTTGAGCCAATCTTTGACCTTTGTGCTATTAATAAATGTTTATTCAGAGCCTACTGCATCCCAAATACTGTGCTTTACACTCATCCATTGACTTAATCCTTAAAGCAGCCCTCTAAAATTGATACCATTATTAGTCATCTTCCAGAATGGGAATTGAATAAGGGTAATAAATGGTAGAATCTAACTTGCCTCTTAAATGTCACCTCATACCTCCTACAGGTGATCAGTATAACTGGGAGGATCAGAAAAGGACTCAGTATGACTGAGAACTTCTCATGCAAAGCGTCACTTTGCTATCAAGTAAAGAGTGTTATAGAAAGTATTGCTGTATATGGAGCAAATATAAACTAAAACAAAATTGCTTTATCTATAAACATAAATAACATTCTTGGGTCTATTTGTTCACATGAATACTCTGTTTCCTGGGGAGCTTGAGGATTAGAGTTGATCCTAATCCCATTCCAAGATTTCCTAAAAGAGCAAGACAGAGAAATAATAAACCTGTGATTCTCAGCCCTTGTAAAGAGATTGCTGTGGATTCAAGGGGTGCTGTCGGTAGCCATCAGTTTTAACAAGCCTTCCATGTCTTCCTCCAGCTTCTGCCTTCTATGGCCCTGTAGCTGTAGGTTATGTAAGAACAATTTAAGTTGTTAATAAAATTTTATCCCTATAAACGGCTATTCTTCTGTCTCCTCTTGATACTCAAATATTACAGGGATGACACAAATGTTTTCATTTATTTCAAGGACATACTGACTGCAATTCTTAAAGAAGTCTCAAAATGAAATTGACTTCAATGAAAAATGCACACTTCCTTTTCAGTACTTTTGGGGTGATGCCATGTGTGCAGGTGATTAACACAATATAAAAAAACCTGAGTAATCATTGCAAAAGGAGCTGTGATGCTCACTATTCAAAGATTTTCTGGAAGCTAGAGTATCTATTTTCTCAAATATCCGATATAGACTCAGTATTAATTTATGCACTGGGAGAATCTGAACAAATTGTGCAAGGCTTATATAAAACATAGTTTTGCCAAGTAGAAAATTGTATTTTAGCTCTATTATGTATTTTCATTTTTTAGAGATAGGGTCTTGCTCTGCCACTCAGGCTGGAGTACAGTAGTGTCATCGTAACTCATTGCAACCTTGAACTGCTGGGCACAGACCATCTTCCTGCCTCAGTCTCCCCAGTAGCAAGGACTACAGTCATGCACTACCATGCCCAGCTAATTTTTAAAACTTTTTTGTAGAAATGGGGTCTTGCCTGTTGTCCAGGCTCCTCTTCAACTCCTGGCCTCAAGTGATCCTCCTGCCTTTGCTTCCCAAAGTGCTGGGATTACCAGTGTGAGCCACTGCACCCAGCCTATGCTTATATTTCTTAAAAGTCTTCTTGGAGGCGTTTCTTGAATTTGGGCCCCATTACAAATATATTTTCTACATAAATATTAGTTAGCCACACTCTGTTGGCTCATATATCAGAAAATAAAAAAGAGAAAAAGAGAGATGGCAATGAAATATCAAGTTTATATTAAAAATGTACCCCCCCAACAGAAAATAAAATAAACCTATTCCACTAAGATATTGGCTCCTATGTGATAAATCTTCCTGACTTAAGCCTCCAGGGAAATCTGTGAGTGAAACATTTGTAAGGTAAAGAAAAGATATTATGAGAAAAAGTTTACTTGTGAGATAAGGATGATAAGCAGGGCTGGGGAAAATCGCATATTTCCATATTCTGTTCTTGGGAAAGATCATTATTGGTACCAGAAATGCTACAGATTTCTGTACATTGATTTTGTATCCTGAAACTTTAATGGATTAATTTATCAAATCTAAGAATTTTTTGGAGGAATCTTTAGGGTTTTCTAGATATAAAATTGTATTATCAGTGAACCAGGGTCATTTGACTTTCTCTTTTCCAATTTGGATGCCTTTTATTATTTTCTCTTGCCTCATTGCTCTGCAAGGACATCCAGCACTATGTTGAATAATAATGGTGAAAGTAGGCATTCTTGTCTTGTTCCAGTTCTTAGGGGGAATGCTTTCAACTTTTCCCTGTTAAGTATGATGTTGGCTGTGGGTTTGTTGTATATAGCCTTTATTATTTTGTGGTATGTTCCTTCTATGTTTAGTTTGTTGAGGATTTTTATCATAAGGGATGCTGAATTTTATCAATGCCTTTTCTGTGTCTGTTGAGATCATCATATGGTTTTTGTCCTTAATTCTTTTATGGAATGAATCACATTCATTTATTTGCATATGCTGAACCATCCTTGCATCCCTGGTATAAAACCCACTTGACCATGGCGTATTATCTTTTTGTTATGCTGTTAGATTTGATTTGCTAGTATTTTTTTGAGGATTTTTCCATTTATGTTCATCAGGGATATTGGTCTGTGGTTTTTTTCTTTTGTTATGTCCTTGTCTGGTTTGGTATCAAGGTGATACCGGCTTTATAGAATGAGTTAGGGAGAATTCTCCCCTCCTTGATTTTTTGGATCAGTTTCAGAAGGATTTGTATGTTTGGTAGAATTTGGCTGTGAATTCATCTGGTCTTGGGCTTTTGTTTGCTTTTATTGGGAGATTTTTTTTATTACTGTTTCAATTTTGCTACTTGTTATAGGTCTGTTCAGGAGTTTTATTTCTTCCTGGTTCAATCATAGGAAGGTATATGTTTTCTGAAATTTAACCATTTCCTCTAGGTTTTCTAGTTTGTGAGTGTATAGTTGTTCACAATAGTCTCTGATGATTTTTCATATTTCTGTGGTATCGTTTATAATATCTCCCTTTTCATTTCTGATTTTTGTTTATTTGGATATTCTCTTCTTGGTTAGTATAGCTAGTGGTTTTTCACTTTTGTTTATGTTTTTGAAGAGCCAAATTATTGTTTCATTGATCCTTTGTATTGTTTTCCTGGTCTCCATTTCATTTAGTTCTGCTCTTGTCTTTGTTGTTTCTTTTCTTCTGCTAACTTTGGGTTTGGTTTGTTCTTGTATTTCTGGTTCCTTGAGGTATGATGTTAGGTTGTTAATTTGTGATCTTTCTACTTTCTTGATGCAAACATTTAATGCTATAATCTTCCCTATTAGCACTACTTTTGCTATATTCCCACCAGCTTTTATGTTGTGTTTTCATTTTCATTTGTTTCAAAAAATTTTTAAGATTCCACATTAATGTCTTTGTTGACTCAGTGATCATTCAGGAGAATGCTGTTTAGTTTCCATGTATTTGTATAGTTTCTAAAGTTTCTCTTTGTATTGATTTCTAGCTTTATTCCACTGTGGTCTAAGAAGATACTTGATATGATCTTAATTTTTAAAAATATCTTGACTTGTTTTGTGCCCTAACATGTGGCCTATCTTGGAAAATGTTCCGTGTGCTGATGGAAAGAATGCATATTCTGTAGTTTTGGGGTAGAATGTTCTGTAAATGCCTGTTAAGTCCATTTAGTCTAAGGTCCAATTTAAGTCCAATGTTTCTTTATTGATTTTCTATCTTGATGATCTGTCTAGTGCTATGAGTGTGATGTTAAAGTCCCTTACTACTATTATATTGTTGTCTACCTCTTTCTTTAGGTCTAGTAAAATTTGTTTTGTGAATCTGGGTGCTCTAATGTTGGGCACATATATATTTAGGATTGTTACATCCTTTTGCTAAATCGATCCCTTTATCATTATATAATGGCCTTCTTGGTCTTTTTTACTGTTTTTGATTTAAAGTTTGTTTGATCTGATGTAATTATAGCTACTCCTGCTCTCTTTCGGTTTCCATTTATATGGAATATCTTTTTCCACCTCTTTACCTTCAGTATATGTTTCTTTGCAGTGAAGGTGAATTTCTTGTAAGCAGCATAAATTTGGATCATATTTTTTAATCCAGTCTCCATTCAGGAGACTATTTCTCCTTCATTTATGAAACTTATCCTGACAGGATATAAAATCCTTGGCTGACAGGTTTTTTGTTCAGCACTTTAAAATGCCATCCTATTCTCTTCTGGTCTGTACGGTTTCTTCTGAGAATTCTGCTGTTAGTCTGATGGGGTCTCATTTATAGGTGCCTAGATGTGTTTCTCTTGTTAATTTTAAAATTCTTTCTTTCACTTTGACTTTAGACATTCTGAATATAATATGCTGCGGTGAAGTCTTTTTTGCAATGTACTTGCCTGGGAATCACTGGGCCTCCTGTATGTGGATATCTAACTCTCTTGCTAAACTTGGGAAATTTTTATTGATTATATACCTAAATAGGTTTTCTAAACTTTTTGATCTCTCATCACTCTCAATAATACCAATAATTTGTAAGTTTGGTCTCTTTATGGAGTCTCAGATGTTTCAAAAGCTTTGTTGATTCTTTTTTTTGTTGTTGATTCTTTTTAATTTTCTTTTTTTTCTTGTTTTTGTCTGACTGGATTATTTCAACAGACCTGCTTTCAAGTTCTAAGATTCTTTCTTCTTCTTGGTCTAGTCTATAATTGAAGCTTTCAAATGTATTTTGTATTTCCTTCAATGAATTTTTCAGTTCCAGAATTTCTGGGGTTTTTTCCTTTAAGATAGCTATCTCTTCAGTAAATTTCTCATTCATATCCTGAATAGATTTTCTGATTTCTTTGTGTTGCTTTTCAGATTTATCTTGTATCTCATTAGACTGCTTTAAAATCAATATTTTGAATTCTTTGTCTAGCACTTCAAGGAGTTATTTTTGAATAAATAGCTCTTTTTGATTGAGATCTGTTGCTGAACAATTATGGTCCTTCGGTGTTGTCACATTTCTTTGCTTTTTTATGTTTCTTCTGTCCTTCTGTTGATGTCTGTGCATCCGGTATAGCAGTCATTTCTTCCAATTTTTGGAAATGGTTTTTATAGGGGAAAATTTTTTCCTGAAGATGTATATATGTTGTTGGTTTAATAGGACACTTTGGCTTTGATTTCAAGTGCCTAAGATACTGTGATCTTTATGATTTCTTTGACTATAAACAGGATCAGTGGTATCTGTGATGTCTTCAGTGGCTTAGGTTATGGTTATTAGTTATGGCTGTGGTAAAATTTTTCTGGGGACTTGGACACCAATCAAGCCAGTCTTTGGGCCCTGGTGGTGACAACACTGGATGGAATATGCCTGATTTTAGGCCCAGAGGAGCTTGCATTGACACTGGTGTTGGTGGGTCCTGGAGGGCCAATTCTTGGGCCTTCAGGAAGGTTGTTCTGAAGCTAGCAGTGGGAGTGATGGGCTGGGTATGTGGGCAGGTTCTCAGGCCCCTGGGCATCTAGTGTTATATGGATGATGGCAGTTGTGGTAGGCCTCAAGCAGTCCATGTTGGTGTTTTTCGTAACTGCGACGGGTTGGGTGGGCTACTCTCCAGTCCCACAGCCCCCCATAGCCTGGCAATGGATATTGTCCTAGGTGTACATAGGAGAGCCGGGTTTCCTCGTTCCTCCCAGCTGGGCTGCAACTGCAACTGTTTCAGTCCAAACTTGTCCCAGCAGTAAACTCTCACAAAATCATGCCTTAGGCATGTGACCAGAGAAGGTGTGGCCCCTCTTATGCAAGCAGTGTGGGCAAGAAGTTGTGTGGGGAGTTTGGCCTGCTCACATGTCAGACTCAATAGCAGAGAAGTGGGGATTTTCCCAGGGTTGTGTGAGAATATCCAGTCTCCCCTGTCCCTCCTTGGTGCCTGTAGATCCCTGGTATCTAGGCTTTCAGAATGACGCTCAGCTGAAGCTACTCTAGGCTTCAATGCCTGTGGGATTCCATGTGGGTTCTCTTTCTACAGCAAGGACTCTGTGCAATCTCTAGGCAGCTCCCTATGTTATGCCCAAGTCCTGTGTAGATCAAGGGGTTCTCCTGTAGTCAAGATTCTAAAATCCCATTTTGGAGTGTGAAGCCCTGGGGCTTTCTCTCTTACTGTTTCCCGAAATCTAGGAACTTTCCTGGCTCTCAGCCAGTCCCCAGCTGGGGAAGCTTCCTTGAACCCTCCTCTTATTTTTGGTGCTTCTTGTCACTGCTCTGGTGAATCCTAGCATTCTCTCTTAGATGATCTGTTCAAAATGTGAGATCTACTTACTACTCTGGTTCCTCTCTATGGAGGAGGCACATACTACCTATGTCTAATTGGCCATCTTGATTCCATTTCTTCAAGGAGAATTTTAAAAGAGGAGGCATGTGAAGGCCATGAAATAAATTCACAAATAGATGCAAAACTGGCTATTCCTACAGGACAGAGAAAAGAAACCATTCGTGTCTCCACCAGACGGAATTTATTTATAGGTCTATTGACAAAATTTTTGCATTCCATCTGTTAGCTACAACTCTCAGAATTGTAAAATCACTCAACGACAATGAAAGACACATGCTCCATAGAACCAGATAACCCAGAAAGATGTACTCTAAGCAGAATATAGTTTTCCATTGAAGACATCAAGAAATCTTTCAGTACATTTCAAAATCTTTCACAATTTTTTTCCCTAATAGGTGATATAAAACCAAGAGAAAACAAAATGCTTTCCTAATTATCCCTATGATTGCCTCAAGTTCTGTTTGTATTTCTTTTTTGTTGGTGTTTAAAAACTGCTTAAAAATCAATACATAATAATTGTACATATTTATGGGGTACATGTGATATCTTGATACATACATACAATATGTAATGATCAAACTAGAGTATTTGGGATATCTATCACCTCCAACATTTATCATTTCTTTGTGTTACGAACATTTCAAATCTTCTCTTCTATCTATTTTGAAATACACAGTAAATTTTTGCTAAGTATAGTCATCCTACTGTGCTATTGAGCACTAGAACTTATTCCTTCAATCTAACTGTATGTTTGTGCTCATTAACAAACCTCTGTTCATCTGCTCCCTCATTTCCCAGCCTCTGGTATCTATCATTCTCTTACTTTGCATTTCTGATGCTGATGTAGCTTATCAGATAAAATTTCATTCCAAACAGGTATGAAGATTCATCTTTTATTTGTAGGAACAGAAGACTAAGATGGCCATTGAGAGATCAAATCCCCTCTTGGGGAGTGCATCTCATGTGGCATAATGAGATCACCTTTGATGGAAAGAGAATTATCATATATGAGGGAGCATCAGATATGAGGGAGCTTCAGATGGAAGTGGGGGGGACAGATGGCTTTTTCTGAATCCTCTGTGGATCTGACATTCCAGGTTGTCAAATGCACATCAAGACACATTTCAAAGATTTTCAATCAATCTTTTCTGGAAATTTATATATGAATTCTTCTAAAACTAGGAAAATGTTATTTTTTCTTTTATCTGATCAAATTAATTTATATCTCCCAGATGAGCCATTAATATCCTGACGTATTTCTCTTTTGACTGCCTGATCCAAAGGTTGCATATATTTTGCATGAACTCCCTCTCTTCATTTATCCTCTGTAACTTTTTTCATCTTGAAGTTCAAATTCCTTTTCTACCACCGATAACATCAACAGTAAAGAAATTGTTCAAATGTAGCTCTCATGCTCTGATCAAAGCTATTTCCCTCAAGGTGATTCATAACCTCAGACTTCCAAAAAATGTGCAAACATTTATGTCGTTACTAATACACCAGCAAAACTTCAGCTGTACCAAAGGCCAGAAATAAAATTAGAGCAGTGAACTGATTAACATTGTAGGTACTAAAAGGAACTGACACTTAGGAATGGGAGGCTGGGGTTTGTTAAGTTTAAAACCCAAAACATTGACAAGATTCTTCTCAAGACTTTTGAGATTCAAGTATTATTGTATTACCACTGGCAGCATGCAGTGTCATCCTTAAGAAATATAAAAACTTATACTAGGAAACCAATTGCTTTGCATCTGGGAAAAAGAAGCAAATGCATTTTGGCCTTTGAGTTGTTCAGAACAATGAAACTGTTTCTCTTCTGACTGAGAATCTATAATTTTAGCTCTGACAAAAAGATTTCTTGAGACAAATTCTTCCTTTAAAAGGCCTTGATTAGATTGTGTTTATCCTTAACTTGAAATTGTGTACCCCAATGAAGTGTTGCACAAAATCGGATTAGCATCCGCACCACCTTTCTGCAGGATTTAAAAGCCAAAACCCTTTGAGCTGCCACCTTCACTCCTGCAGTGTGTCTGACTGAAGTGACTTCATGTTTGCAGGGAAATTTATCACATTTGCAGGAGAATTTTGTCTGTCTACCTTTAAAAATCTTTGCAGAAGTTGTCAGAATAGGCATAGCAGAGTGGAATAGAAGTGGCTTTCTTGATCTGTTTTGTCATCTGTTTTTTCTCTTCTTTCCCAGTTTTTTTCACATGCTCATAATGGTGGCTACTAAAAGCATCTTTCATTTCTTATGCCTAGAAGATGATCTATTTCAGCAATAAACAATTGTGTTTATTGGAGAAGAATCAAAGCCCACCAAAGGGTGACATGGAGTCTTGAGCCAGAACAGCCTGAGTTTGAATTCCAGCTCTGACTTTTACTAGCTTTATGACCTGTCACAAGTTCCTTAATCACTCTATTCTCAGTTTCCTCATCTGTAAAACAAGGATGGTAATGTTAATACCTATCTCAATGGGTTATTTTAGAGATTAAACAAGCTCACTTCTGTAAAGTCCTTAGAACACAGCCTGGCATTTAGTATATGTCATACAAGCATATTTCGAATTAATTAATTAATTCAAATAATTGCTTTTCATTGTGAAAACTGGAAAAGCTAAATATCCATTAATAGGAGGCTGGTTAAATCAAATATAGTACATTTATACAGGAGTATATAATGCAAGTATTAGAAAGAATGTGACAAGTTCCCCTGTTTAATATGGAAAGATCTCCAAGAAAAAAATATGCATACATATACTTATGTGCATAGAAAATTAACTCTGGAATAACATGCAGGTAACTATTATCTATAATTGTTTCTGAGAGGCACAAAGAGAGACTTAGGAATTTGAGAGGCTTCCTTTTCATTACATATCCTCTTGTTCTGCTGAATACTGTAATCTAGTTTCAGTTATTACTTTTTCAATAAAAATCCAGCGAATTAGGGAAAAAAGGATAATTGAGAAGGATGAAGGATATGGATTTAATTTTGTCACTTAAAAGAATAAAGACAAATATAAGAGATTCTGAAGTGCTTTGCTGGTATCTTTTGCATTCAACACAACTTTAGTGTTTTCTTTGGGAACTGAAAGTTGGTTCTGGAAATTTTCAACCCTCATCCTCTTCCTGAGGCACGATTTGGGATATGACATAGACAATGACTCACTATAATTGAGGCATATTTTATTACTTATAGGTATGAAATTGAATATGCTTCACTTTACCTATCCCTCTGCCCCCCAGGAGGTTTTGTTTATTTTGAGAGAGGTGGATCCCTGGTAAAGGGATAGCAGTAGAACCAGAAAGAGAGTCACATCAAGGAAAACACAGAAAGCTAGTGATTCCTTATAAACTGATGGCATCACTGTCCCAGATATTTTTTCTACTAATTTATTGTGATGCATGCGATTACCACCATTATTCACTACTTAGGGTTAAGATATAGATTTTATGGACAGAGATTATAATCAAGAGGAAATCATTATGTATAGAAGGCGAAAATTAAAAAATGGAAGTGGTTGAGAATTAGGTAGCTACGGTAGGTGTGGACTTCAGAGATGGAATCCAGTGGTGAGAAAGACATTTACATGGTCGAAGTTAGGTTTGGATCCCAGCTCTGACACTATCACAGCATATGCTCACCTTGGGAGTTAGTTCACATCTTTGAGTTTCACTTTCCTACTCTGCTAAATAAGGAATAATCATTGCATGTATGATAATACAAAAAAAAAAAATCCTTGTTTTGTTGTATATACCAAGAGCCTAGAATAGCAACTGCCATATGATTGGTGCTCAACAAATCTTTGTTTAAAAAAGACAAATAAGTTAAATAAGGTAATATAAAGCTACTTGAGTGTAGGCGGTAGCCAATAAATTTTAGTTCTATTCTTCTGGTTCCTGGAAGGTATTTGATAAGGTTCTTCATTGTATGTCCCTCATGAGGATGGAGGATCCTGGACTAGAGGCAAGGATTAGAACAGCTTCAATGCCTGCAATCAAGGGGTGAATTAATGGATCACTGTCAGTCTGGCAGTGGGTTGCAAGACTTACCATAAGGCTCTGTCCTCGTCATTTATTACACATTTTTGTCATCTACTTGGATAAAAGTGTAAATGGTGTGGCTCATCATATATTTTCATGACACCAAGCTGAAAGAAAGGATATATTGTAGGAAAGAGTCAGGAGATTTTGGTGGATTAACATGAGGGACAGAATTAAACAGGATGAAATTTGGCAGGATAAATTTAAAGTCTCACATTTGGGTCTAAAAAAATCCCAAAGCATGTTAACATGGTGGAGGAGACTTTAAGTCACAGAGGTTTTTGTCTTCAAAAAACTCAATATGTATCAACGTCAAAGATTGTGTCAAACAGGTCATGCAATCTTGAGTTGCATTCATGGAGGCGTGATATCAAGTCAAGTTGGCGCATGGTCCCAGTTTACTCTGTCATTTCTGGAAGACTGTATTGTACTCTCCATGTCCGGGTTCAAAAACAATATACAAAAACTAATTTGAGTTTAGAGATGACTGATCAGGATCATGAAGGGACCTGACATTATGTATGAGGTTTGATTGAAGAAACTAGGAGAATTCAGCTGGAGGGAAAAACTTAGATGAGGATAAGATGCTGCCAGGCTGTCACATGGGAAAGGTATTACATTTGATCTATAAGGTACCAACAGGTAAACCATGATTACCTGGGAGAATTAATAGAGAGAAATATTTTTCTCTCATTACAAGAAAGAATTTTTATGGGTAAAAAATATTCAAAGATGGAATAAACAAGAGTAGTTTTCTTCACTGGAAATAAAATGCATGTCCTTTTATAAAATCAGAAAACAAACAAAAAAGTGTTGAAATATGATATGTTCAATCATCTGTTAAAACTCAGGCATGCTAGTGCATTGTGAAAAAAAGTTTTGAGTTTAATAGCTCACTAAAGTTTGCAGATGTTCACGTAGAGATTGGTCTGTAACTCTGCAGTGAAGTTACAGGCAGCATGGCACTTAGATTAAATAACATTAAAGACCTCTTTTAAATCTGAGGGCCTATTACTTTTTAGATGCAAGAAGCGTTGATTCTATTGAGATTATAGCTTGGATACTGACCTTGGTTCTAGGCCTCCTGTGAATACGAGGGTTAGTGTGATCCTTGGACTCTGTCAGGCTCCATTCACAGCCAGTTAACTAGAATGGAAAGCTGATGCAGTTGCCAAGCAACCCAGATTTGGATAAAGATACCTTTTTCTAGTGTACCTTATAAGTAGATAAACAAACATTCTTTTGGCTATGACTCAATCTTTCCTGTGGATACACTTACAACATGAATGAAAGAACCAAGGCATATATTTAGGTAATATGGGACAAAATTTTCTATAGTTAACAATATGATCATTTAAAAGGACACTGGCTCAATCCATGTGAATAATTTCCTCGATACTAACTGTATCACAGTGTGTGAGTAGGACAAAGTCTCAGCAGCACTACATTCATCCTTGAGAAAGCAATAGATGGTGTAGTACTAGAGATAGAAAAAGAAGACAACAGAACTAGTGATAAGTGTACAATTATATCTCATCTATAATCAACTCCATCATGGAGTTGATTTGTGAGTTGGATGTCTTTTATTAGAATCTTGGACCACAATCAGTAGTTGCTGGCAGGACAACGAGGTCAGTTTCTGGCAGAAATGAAATGGTTGTTTCCCCAAACTAGACTGTGAACTCTTTGAGGGCATTTATTTTTGTATTTCACAATGTCCAGAAGGTGTCTAGTACTAGATATCAATTTATTATGATTACAGATCAAAGATGCCCTTGACAAAATGCATATTCATTTATGTTTCCCAAATTTATGGGCTTTAAATATACATATTATACTAAATATACATAATAATATACACATCCAATCAAGATACCTGAAATAATGCAAATGTATCCTCTGAATACAATTATTATTATTGTGATACTTAAAAGCTTAAGCCAAGGGAAGCATTTTTCATAAAACAATGGTGATAAAATACTGATATTCATTGATCTAATTTTAGCAAACCATTATATTCCAAAATTTTTTTTCAACAATTCATTGGCATGCTTGCATCTAAAAGATGGTGAAGTTTCAAAATCGTATTTATATTTCAACATGTTTCTCTTTCTGAATAAAAACTAACGTGTATCCTTTTTATAATAAAGAAAATCATCATTTTTTTTTTTTTTTTTTGAGACAGAGTCTCACTCTGTTGCCTGGGCTAGAGTGCGGTGGCGTCAGCCTAGCTCACAGCAACCTCGAACTCCTGGGCTCAAACTCCTGCCTCAGCCTCCCGAGTAGCTGGAACTACAGGCATGTGCCACCATGTCCAGCTAATTTTTTCTGTATATTTTTAGTTGTCTGATTAATTTCTTTCTATTTTTAGTAGAGACGGGATCTCGCTCTTGCTCAGGCTGGTCTTGAACTCCTGAGCTCAAACAATCCACCGGACTCGGCCTCCCAGAGTGCTAGGATTACAGGCGTGAGCCACCGCGCCCTGCCTATTATTTATAATAATAAAAAAGAACTATGAAGCACCCAATTATTTCCAGTGGAGGGCGTGCATTTGCTTAAACCATGCTAAAGTTGTCCTTGTTGGTGTCCCTGTGGCAGAGGATGAGCAGAGAGGGTGGAGTGGAAACCCTGAACACTGAGGCTGAAGACTCGCTCTTCATGGTCTGCTCGAGAGTTGACCTAGACTGAAGGGCTGGCGGCCACACTCCAATCATGGCGGAGGAGCCTGCAGTGGCTGCTGCTATAACTTCCCTTGATTTCTAAGGAGTTTGCATTGCCACCAGGTCTGGTAGCTCCCAGATCTAAAAGGCACAAGAGGAGGCATTTGTGGGAAGTGTTCTCTTAGCCTTTAAGGGCAAATTGAGGGAGAAAAACCAGGCAAGATAAATAGAAAAGGAAAATCAGATTCTCTGAAGGCTACTAGTGACTGTAAGTTCCCCTCCCCCTAAAATGCACATGTCAGAGGCGCTATCTTACTATGTACATTGTCCTAATTTCAGGGGATAGGTATTACTATCATCCTTATTTACAGATAAGTTAATTGAGATGCAAAGAGGTAAATGGCTGAGCCAGATTTGTTTTCTTAGTCTTCTGAACACAAAGTCATCTCTTCACCTTTTGAGAAAGAGTGTTTAGAAAAGACAGAATCAGCCAGAGCAGAGGCGTCATTTAATTCAAATCCCCACCATCCCTACTTTTCTCTCTTACATGGGCAGAGATGACATCTACCTTGATCAGGACTTCCCACCTTTTCATTCCTCTGGTAGATTCCTAAGATCATGAGCTCTTTAGGGCAAAATTGTATCTCCAATACCTTTTTATCCCTAGCATACAGTTCCTGACACCCAGTAGAGGTATGGAATGAAGTCTGTGGGACAAGCCCATTGCCATATTATCTCCATTAAAACGTATGCAGAAATTCTTCAGAAATGTCAAGCTTGTGAAGATCTGGGATTTCATTTTACTAGTTTACTATCTTGGGAAAATGAAATCCATGTTTTGATTTTTTATGGGGAACATAGTAACTAGGTTGAGTGAGATGTGTGCTCTTTATGGTGCCCACTGATCTTGATCTTCTGTGTCTACAGGAGAGCTTGCATTTCTGTAGACAACAGAAATATTCTACTTGAATATTTAGTTCATATCATCAGTAGCACTTGTCAGCTCTTACATAGCTCAAATTTGAGATGCAAAATTTACCACTTTAGGGAAACTTCATTTGCCCATAAGGAATTAAGGAAAGCATACAGAAAACAAGCCCAGGCATTGTTGACAAATAATCATGGGAACTCAGGAATCAACTTTTAGATAAAAGTAGCTATTTACTGAAATTTGGTGGAAGCCAGCCTGAAGACCTACTCATACATATATAATATGGCTCTGTAATCTATAATAAGTAACTTTCCCTTAGGAAGGTGATCCTTTATCATGTTAAAAGATTCTGTTTACTTATGGAGATGCAAAAATGTTAATTTTAAGAATCTAAAGAATATACAGGCTTCCCTTAGGAAGATGTTGTGCCAAGACAAAATGAGAAACAGAATACCTATATGTTTATATGTGCACACAGGAGAATTTTTCAAAATCCAATTAATTCTTAATTTAATACGTTGTCTTAGTAACTACTATTTCAAGATGCTCAGTGCTTACAACATAACTCATAGCTTTACCAAGGCAGGAGAAAAATAGAAAAAGACAGAACCTTAAAATACCTTTGCCAATTAAATCCTGAATTATTTTTGACTCCGAGAATCGTCAGTCATTTTATTTAAGCTGTTAAGGATGATAAAGAACACATTGAATCTTCATGCTTCCACTTACATTTTCTTTATTTCACAATCTTCAATGAGTTTTGGGGTTTCATCCAATCTCCTTTACCTCCAAACCAAAGATGTTCAAAATAGATATAAAGACAAGCTTAATACTGGATCTTTGCCTTGAAGGCTAATGCCAAAATAATGGAGTTCATGACCCGAGTCACCAAATTCCCATAATCCCAGGGCAATCTCAAGAAATCTATAAAATGTGAAAAGTAAGTAATGAGATGGAGCTACAAACTGCACACCAAAACCCGTTAATGCTTTCTTGTTGACTCTTTGTAGTGAAAAGTTCATTGTTGAAGGTCAAGATGACTGGATAGAATCACAGCAAACTTCAAAGGTTTATTTAAAATTCCAAAAACTACCCTTTAATAAGTCTCTCATATGGTAGGTTCTTATGGCAGGTCCTGTGCATTGGTTACTGAAAAGCTATTCCCAACTCCCTTTCCCACAGATGCTTTAAAGCAAAATATTTTGCTTTATGTAGCTTTTTATCTAGCTAGCTAGGAGGATAATGCTATGATGGCACTGGGCCCATGAGGCATATGCAGAATTCTGCTGGGGCACTTCGAGGTGACCTCGCTCTCCCCGGAATGAGGAATAGATGTGCCTAGTAGAGCTTTTATTCATTTCCTCTCATTCCAGCCTTGAATACACATATGACATTTGGAACTTTAACAGTTATTTGGCCACCATGAGGCCACAAACATAAAGGAAAGGTCAAGAAACTTTCAGTGACATTTGCCACTAGACAGTGCCAGCAGCCACCTATCTCCACACTTTTAAAAGGACAAAAACAAACCCTTATTTGTTTAAGATACTATCAGTTAGAATTTACGTTGCTTGCAACTAAAAGCATTCCTAGATGATAGGGGGGTTTGCATATATCATTTATAATTCCCACAATACCCTGCGAGGTAGCCCATATTATCCCTGAGGCACAGAGTCCAAGTTACTTGTCCAAGGCTCACACTGGTTTTAACCACTTCACTAGTAGTCCACAGTTTGTAAATAGGGTTTCATTTACTGGATAAACATTAATGCTTCATACACGTATTGCATTTTCTGACTCTCTTTGTGTATGCGGGTATGTACGTGTGTGTGTGTGTGTTGTAGTATTCCTAGCAGGGAATTTAGGTTCTAGTCCAGCTCGCCTTCAAGGTGTCTTCTCTACTCAGTTTCCTCTTCTATAAAATGATAGACTGGATTAAAGCTCAGAAATCTCTTCTAGCTCTAAAGTTCTGTGATGCCATCATTTCCTCATTTCTATTAAGTATGTGTTGTGGCTTGAATATTTCCCCCAAAGAGCATGTGTTGGAAACTTAATCTCCAATGCAACAGTGCTGGGAGGTGGGCCCAATGGGAGATGATTAGGCCATGAGGGCAGAGTGCATGGATTAATGCCAGGGGTGGGATTGTTATCTCTGGAGTGGATTCCATTGTATAAAGGAATCTACATGAGTCAGACTATTCTGATTATTGCTTTGCCTCTGCTGTCCGTTTCGGTCACTATGCCCAGCTTGCCTTTGATGGTTGAGTGCCAGTGCCAGCACTTGGCCGCTGCCACTCCAGAATCCAATTATTCCCATTGCATTTAGAGTTTTTTAACTGAGTGACTGTGGTTCCCACCGTAAGGTCAGGCCTTCACAAAAGAGCTCTCATGGAGCTCTTCAGGGATGCTGCGGCTCCCCTTACAAATACATTTCTCACGACATCAGTGAAAGGTATGTCTGCTGGACCCTTCCAGTGTAGGCGAGCAGGTTTTACCTGGCAAATTCACTCTCACATTCCCATCTCCCTGAGCCCTGAATCCCTTCCTCTATGGTAAACTAAGGGAGATGAGGCATCTCCAACTTGCTCGGGTGGGCCATCTTTGGATCCATGTTTCAGCCAATTAATTAGCCCCTTTCCTACCTCCCTAGCTTCAACATTACATGGAGAATCTCAGCTTAGTGGGCCCATATCAATCAGTTCAGCCTGACTCAACTTTATGTTCCTTCCACCATTATTCCACACCCTTTATGTCCATTCCCATACATGGTCTCCAGATTTCTCCTTAAATAAATTAGAAAACTCAAGTAGTTCTTTTGGGGTATAGCTCACCTCGTCATGGGTCATACTTTTTGTACTTCATCTTTAGAGGCCTTCTGAGACTTGAGTCTAGTCACAGATCTAGAAGCAGAGAAGGTTGGCGGGAGTGGGTCTTGAGAAGAATCAGCTTTGTCTTGGTTGGCAACTGTCTGAGAGGAAACCACTACCAATTCCTCAGGCAATGCAGAGTTAATCCCCTCAGACGGAAGTGGAAAGGCTGAAAACACTGTGGGTGGGGGTGCCACTGCCTCTGGGGGCTGAGGATGGGGATGGGACAGTCACGCCTAGCAAACAAGACTCAGCAGAATTTAGGAGCTCAATGTCTTCAGGTTCATTATGGTCCTTCCACATGTCCCTGTCTCAATTTGTGGGATCTCATGCTCTCCCAACCAAGGTGCTCACTTGAACAGAAGACACCCTGCAAGGCTGAGAGTTCAACTTTCTTTATAATTCAGCCCATTGCATGATGAGGGTTTGTGTTTGATTTTTGGCAATTTCAGTCCTGTGGGCTACAGGAGAGAAGATTCTGACTCAGGGCACACATAGAAACTCTTACGTCATTTATGTGGAACTGTATCCAAGAAATTGAATCCGTGAGCTCATTCATTTCTTTCATCACTGTGTCCAGCGATGCTAGGAGCAACTAACCATTGTCATCATATTCCCTTGCTTTCCCTCAAATATTCAAGAATATCATGTAGAGAGTCACAAAATTCCTTGTCTTTTGTAAGTGGTAAATTAGGAGTACCAAATGTATTTATTTTACATATCTCCATAAACAGTTCATGTCATAAACTATCAGTGATCTCTGTACTAATAGAGCTCTCTGCTCCAGGTGTAGAGTCTCTAGCATTTTAAGTCTAATTAGATTAGAGAGCCAATTCCAGAACCCCAAAACCAATGAAGGAAATTCATCCTTAAAATTCTGCTCCTCTAGAACCAGTCCTGGTACCAAAATCTGTATTAGTCAGGATTCTTCAGAGAGATAGAATCAATAGAATTAATGAGAGATAATTCATAGTAAATAGATAGAAAGATAGATAGATGAGAAATTTATTAGGGGAACTGGCTTACATGATTATGGCGGCTGAGAAGTCCCAGGACAGGCTGTCTGTTATTTGATATCCATGCTATGACTAATATTTAGATAGCATATTAATAAGAAAGACATAGGGCAGCAAAGGAGCCCAGAGGAGAATGTTGCAAGGCCCCAGGGGTAAGAAGATGAGCATCTAAACTATAGCATGGTAATGGGATGGAAAGGAGTAGATAGTTGCAAGTATGTCAAGCAGGTAGAAAAATAATATTTGCTAACTGATTAAATGATGGTGGAGGGGGATGGCAAGCAAGAGCATAATACTTGGGCACTAAGCACAAGGAGGAGGTTTTGTGGAGCCAAATGACGAGTTTTGCTTTGGACATGTTAAACTTAGAATGCCATGTGCTATCTGAGCTCTCCAGTAGAACACTGGACAAATATGGGTTAGGGCTTAGAGGACAGAGAATCATCAGTACTTAGTACAGTGATTCTCAACCCTTTGAAAACCAGCATCTCCTTTATATAACAAATATTTAATACTTAGTAATGGCCCTATAATTCATAGATAATATACAGGCATGCCTCGTTTTATTGTGCTTCACTTTAGTGTGCTTTGCAGATACTGGTTTTTTTACAAATTGAAGGTTTGTGGCAATCCTGTATGGAGCAAGTCTATCAACACCGTTTTTCCAACAGCATATTCTCACTTCATGTCTCTGTGCCAGCAATTTTTAGCAATAAAATATTTTTTAATTAAGGTGCATTTTTAGACAATGCTATTGCACACTTAATAGACTACAGTATAGTGTAAACGTAACTGTTATCTGTACTGGGAAGTAAAAAAATTTGTGTGACTGACTTTATCATGATATTCTCTTTATTGCAATGATCTAGACCTGAGCTAGCAATATCTCCCAGGTATGCCTGCACAAATATAAACTTGTAAAGATGCAAATAATACCATACAAAAGAGAAATAAAAGGAAAGCAGTGTTTTTAAATTAAAAATTGAATATTTACATATTAGGTATGACTATACTTGCAGTGCATAAATATATGTGTGTATGCAAGGTTATTCCCTGAAGAATTCATTCATTCAGTCACTCATTTATTCATTGATTGATTCATTCATGTAACAAATGTTCATTGAGTCCCTTCTAAGTTACAAGTACAGTTTTAGGCACTGGGGAAACAGCATGAAATAAAAGAGAGACAATCTCTGGAATTTACATTCCATGGAGGAATTCCAATTTAAACTGAAATTTCAATTCCAATATCTCATGGAATTTACATTCTCTTAGAGGGCAAGACAGACAACAAGCAAACACATAGGTAAATAATAACATTTCTTATGGTCATAAGAACTATGAAAAAATAACATAGGCTATTGGAATAAAGAACGAGTGGTTGGGGGAGAGCTACTTTAGATGGCAAAGTCAGGGACAATCTTTCTGAGGCACTAAAGATGAGAAAGAGAGGCAGCCCTGCAGAGGAATTCCTGCTCCAAGATGGAGAAAAGCTGGGTGTGTTTGAGGACCAAAAAGAAGAATAATGCAGCAGGAGTATAATGTTTTAAGATGAAATCCCAGAAGTAAGCACATGTCATATCATGAAGGTCAAAATAGGAAGCTGAGGTTTTGTTCTAAGTGTCACATGAAACCATTGGAAACTGTTAATCAGAGGTGTGACATGATCTGATTTACATTTTAAAAGGATATTCTGGAAACTTCCCATTATGATAGCATGGCAGACTAGATTTCCAGAATGACTCTGTCATTGCAAATAGGTACAAATTCTGGATAATTTCATACTTTTAACATTTTAAAGATCTTGCAGACAAGTAAGGAATTTGCAGATGCCAAAATAAAATAAAAACAGAAATCCTAGGAGGTGTATTCCTGAAACTGGTTTTTATCCTAATAGTATTTTCTCCACTGTGATAAACTATAGCTTCTGTTTGATTGCCACGCAGGTCACTCAGGGCACAGAAGAAGGAAATGAGGTCTCAGGCCCCTCCAAAGTGGGAGAAATGTAGAAAACCCTCACATAAAGCTCAGATCCCAAAGGGATGGCTCTTAAAGAGAGAACGAGAAATAAAACCGCAGTGCAGAAAGAGAAAGCAGGCATTCCCATATGATGTTGATGGCAGTATAAAATAGTATAACCACTTTGGAAGATCGTCTGGCAGTTTCTTATAAAACTAAACATAATCCTACCCTATGACCCAGTGATTCTACTCCTGAGGTCTTTACCCAAGAAAAATGAAAACATATGTCCAAATAATGACTTGTATGGAAATGTTCACAGAAGCTTTATTTATAATAACCCCAAACTGGAAACAACCCAAGTGTTCATCAACACAAGAATAGATAAACATATTGTGGTATATGTATACAATAGAATACTAGCTAGCAATAAAAAGGAATGAAATACTGATGATTACAACAACATGGATAAATCTTAAAAAAAAAAAAACAACATTCTGGGTGAAAGAAGCCTCACAGGAAACAGCACAAACTGTATGATTGTATTTTTATAAAATTCTAGAATAAGCTAAACTAATCTAAGAAGGAAAAAAAATCAGAATGATTACTACCTCTAGGGTTGGAGGTGGGGCCAGGGACTGGCTCTGGAAAGGAGCGTAAGAAAGCTTTCTGGGATTCTGTTAAAAGTTCTGTATCTTGATGGGATTAAAACCTAAAATGGTCAATTTAAGATTTGTGTATTTCATTGCATCGAAGTTTTATTCTCCAAAAAGAAAAAAACCGTAAACAAATACTAACTCAATTAATTACATGTATGCTGAAGTTCTTAGGTGTGATGTGCATTTTCAAATGTATCAAAAAACATGATGAAGTGATGAATGTATAGAGGGATGAATGCATGTGTGAGAAAAAGAAATGCAGTAAAATAAAATTTTTCATGATAAATTAATGGAAGAAGAAAATAAAGGATGGAAATGTGCCAGTCTTGACTTTGACAGTTGGTGGAAGGCAAAAAATAATTCATACTACCCCAGAAGAAGAACTTAATTTAAACAGTCCTAGGTTGCTAGTGCCCAGAAAGCAACTGGGAGAAACAAATGCAAGAAAAATGCTAGCTGAGCTCAGGACTCAAAGGATTCTCTTAGGTCAAGGATTCTTAAAGGAGAATGAATTCATAAACAAAATCCCTCAGAACAAAAGGAAACAAGCGGCCATGAATAGGAGTCAATGGAAACAACAAGTTATAGAAGCAGACATAGAAGACCTCATGTATTTGAATCATTAGAGTATGTTTCACATGTTGAAAGACATATGAGAAACTTATACCTGTGAGCAAGGAGCAAGAGACTATGAAATCTTACCAAGCAGATTAGATGAAAAGACATCTAGAAATAAAAAGTATAACACTAGATGTTTAAAATTTAGTTCAGATTAGGAACTGAAGAGAGTATTGGTTAACTAGAAGATGCACAAACTGTAGCTCAGTGAGACTAAGAGACAGATAATACCTAAAGAGGTTAAAAGTCAAGAAAGACAGAAAGGGAATATCCAACATACATTAAATCAGAGTTTTAGAAGAGAGAGAGGATGGGAGGAGAAAATATTTTAAGAAATAAATGCTGAAAACAGAAGAGAATTGTTAAAAGATACCAACCCTTAGACTCAGGACTCCCACAACATTTCAAGCAGGATAAAGTAAAAAATACACACCTCAGCATATCAAAGTAAAACTGCAGAAAACCAAAAAATGAAACAAAACAAAACAAAAGCAAAGAGAATATTTTAAAAGTAGTCAGAGGGGAAAAATGAATTGCCACTAAGAAATGGCAATTAGATTTGCAGGTGACTTCTTCCCAGCAATGTTAGAAGACAGGAGATAACAGAAAAATCTCTTCAATATTTTTAGAAAAATTCAGTTGTAAACCTAGAATAATATACCTTGTGAAACTGTATTTTAGAAATGAGTGTAATATAGTAACATTTTCATATGTGTTACTTCTGCTCACCTTTCACTGCCCAAATCAACTCAGATGATTATGCCTAATACCAAGTTTGTAGATAAAGACAGAGAGGAGAACCTGAAACCTTGCTGAGCATCAGTTACTCTACTGTTGTAGGGGAAATTACATAGGTGGTAAAAACAGTAAAAAAAAAAAAGCAAGGTAAATTAGGAGCACAAAATTCATGAGAGTGGCCACTCTTGTGGGGAGGGAGGGATATGATTAAGGAAGGGCAGACAGGGGCTTCAAAATTATTTATTGGTAATAGGCTCTTCCCTAAGCTGAGTGATGGGTGCATTTGGTGTTTGTTTTTAGTATTCCTAACATAGAAGTTAGACATTGTAACACTTGAGTATAAGTGATGATGAAACAACAACAGATCACTCTGGCTCCTTTCTGGTGAAGGGGTCAGGAGCGGAAGCAGAGAGACAAATCCGTACAGAGGCGACTGCAGTAGACCAGTGAAGCAGGAGAAGAGTGGAGGGCGAGGGCACTGTCAGTGGGAGAAAGGGGCTGAATTTAGGATGTATTGTGGAGCCAAAGAGAAACTGGATATGTGGGTTGAAGAAAAGACAGGAAGTAAGAATAACTGCTAATATTTTAGTCTGTATTACCGGGTGCATGGAGATGCCATTAATTGAGAAAAAGAAAATAGGAAAGGAAAAGTTTGATGGGAACAGACAAGAATTCTCTTTTGGACAAGTTAAATTGTTGATGTCTATTAGATATTAAAAGTGAAGATACCAAGTAGGTAGGACTTACAAGAATCTGGGGGAGAGGTCAGGACTTGAGATGTTAATGAGGGAGTCACAAGTACAGCATTTGATATTAAAAGGTAAGAAACATTAAAATGTATACAAATAACCAGCTAATTAAATAAATTATGGTGTTTATAATGGAATATCATGCAGTAATTAAATAAAGGTGTAAAAACAAAAACCATATGATTCTCTCAATAGATGGAGAAAAAGCATTTGACAAAATTCAACACCGTTTTATGATAAGAACACTTAACAAAATAGGCATAGATGGAGCTTACCTAAAAATTATACAAGCCATTTATGACAAACCCACAGCCAACATCATACTGAATGGGGAAAGATTGAAAGCATTCCCATTTAGAACTGGAAACCGACAAGGTTGCCCACTATCTCCACTTCTATGCAACATAGTGCTGGAAGTCCTGGCCACAGCAATCAGGCAAGAGAGTGGGATTAAAGGCATACGAATGGGATCAGAAGAGATCAAACTCTCACTATTTGCTGATGACATGATATTATATCTAGAAAACCCCATGGATTCAACAAAGAGGCTTCTGAAATTGATAAATGAATTCAGTAAAGTCTCAGGATATAAAATCAATACACACAAATCAGAGGCTTTCATATATACCAACAGCACTCATACCGAGAACCAAATCAAAGACTCAATTCCCTTCACAATAGCAACAAAGAAAATAAAGTATCTAG
>CAUYSK010041741.1:0-30489 GCA_963575035.1 Avahi laniger | reverse complement strand
TCTTACTCCTATATTTAACAAACAACTAAAAGCAAGCACGGTTACAGAAGCAAATGGCATTAGTTACAATCAAAGAGAACCTATTTTTTTAATCTCGAACAATTTGTTCCACACAAAACAAAGTACATTCTCCTACTATCAATTCCTGCCTTTCACTTTAGATTTCCTCCTCTTCGGTCCAGGGTGGTCATTCGTATTTTTTGGAAAACTCTCTCATCCATTTCAGTGAGATTTTAAAACTTAGCTAGCTTGAGCTCTCCATAGCTATTCTTTAAGAATTTATAATGAGATCTTTTACAGTATTTCCATTTTCTTTATTTAATTTTCCTTAACTAACATTCCTGAAAACTAGAACATCCTGTGTATTATTTTCCTATGGCTCTTGTCTCAAATCATCACAAAGTTGGTAACTAAAAGCAACACACATTGATGCTCTTACAGTCGTGGAGGTCAGAAACCGGAAATCAGTTTCACAGGTGTCAGCAGGGACACACTCACTCGAGGGCCCGGGGTGGGGAAGGATCTGTTTCCTTGCCTTTTCTAGCTTCTTAGAGTTGCATTCCTGTGTTTCTTAGCTTACGGTCACTTTCTCGTCTCAAAGCCAGCAGTGTAGCTTCTTTCTTGAGTGGTCACGTTGCTGCCTTCTTCTGTCTGACCAAATCTCTCTCTGCGTCTCTCTTATTTTTTTTTTTTTTGTTTTGTTTTAAGATGTAGGTTTTATTATTATTCATATATGTCAAATGATTGGCATTGAAAGATGGTTTGTTCCATTTCCCCAGAGTAAGTGGCACAACACACAATGCAGGGCCACATGGGGAAACACTGGGATCAGTTAGGAGGCAGAGAGAGGAAAAAACATGGACGAGAGCCTTTTCGTGGCTTCCATGGAAAGGAATGGGTTAAGCAGGATAAGCAGGCTTAAGGTTGGCTAGTTAAACACAGAGTTGCTACTTGCTGTCTGATACCTGGGCCTGGGTGATTAGGGCAGCGAATGGTAGCCTGGAGGGTAGGAGCTCTATAAAGGAGGTGGTCGGCTTAATGGGATCTGGGTTGGTTTCCATACAAAAGATGTGCTTTCAGGGGTGAGTCCTTTACTATTTTTAGGACTTGACTAGCCCTGGGAAGGGCAATCCCTGGGAGGTCAGCAAGACCATGAGAGCAGAGAAGATGCGCAGGCGTCCTCCAGCTTTGCATGTGGAGACAGCTTGATGGATGAGATGTGCTGTGTTCTTTTATCTGTCGGTCAGCCAGGCGCTGTCACGTGAGGAGACACGAGGGCGGCTCAGGAAAACAGTTTATTATACTCACAGGTCCTAGCAGCAGGAGGTATGGTGACCACACAGGGCCACATGGGAAAGCAACAGCACTGGGCAGGAGCGAGGGGAAGGCCTAGGCTACCACCTTCATTGGGGTTTCCATGGTCAAGGCAAGGCAGACTGGATAAACAGTTTAGGATTCCCTGATTTCAACAATTTCACCGGGCTGTAAGCTATTGAGGAGGTCCCTAGCTACCTGGTACCTGGCCCTGAGATGATTAAAGCAGAAGAACATTGATTGCTTCCTGGGGTACCGGCCAGATAGTGGAGGCCTGGCTCTGGATTCCTCTGCCTCCCTTTTAGAAAGACATTTGTGATTGTGTTTAGGGCCCACCTCAACATTCCAGTATAATCTCCCCATCTCAAGATCCTTACCTTGCTCACATGTGCAAAGCCTCTAAGGTGAGATTCACAGGTTCCAGAGATTAGGACGTGGATATGTTTGGGGGCATCATTCAGCCCTCTGCATCCCGTGTTCCGTGTTGGAACTGCCCGTCCTCCACGGCACTGGAAGATGTCTGGAAATACACGGGCAACCGGAACCAGCTACAGATGGCAACGTGTCACTCTCTGCAGTCCCCGTGCGTGGGACAAGGGGCAGGTCAGTTATGCTAGAATGTAGACTCTGAGAAGGAAGATGGATGTGAAGCTCTAGTCCCATGAGCTCATTTGGAACCGGCTAGCAGAAATTAAGATGCAGCATTTTGCAGGTGGGAGAGTGAGCTTGAGAGAGGAAGAGACTGAGACATAAAAGAAAAATAATTCCAACAAGAAAACTACACCCCACCTTTCTCCTCTCAAGTGCCTCGAAATTCAGTCATAATTTATCCGTGCCTTACTTGCCGATGCTTTGCTCCTTATTATCTCAAACGTGCTTAAGGGATTCGTTAACTTTTAACAAAAAGGATTTTTATACTTTCATATTTCATCCTGTTTCAACTTTCCGTCGTGAAACTAGCAATTTTCTAGGACAAAGAAGCCCTTGACCGGCCTCGCCACATGGTGTCTCCGGACCAATTTCAGCTCCTCTCCCGTGTCACGGTGCCCCCCTGGCTGCCTGTTCAGCTCTGCGCGAGCCTTCACCAAGGACGTCCTGACAGCACAGCACAAAGCCGAAACATTGCAAGAAATCCATTCTGGGCCTAAGAAGGGCAGAAAATGACAATTATTTTGATTTAGAAACCCTGACATCATTCTTAGAAAAGTATCTGCTTTCTGTTAAATGATATGCAGAGCAGAGAGGACTGGAAAATTGCCAGAATTGGGACTTCTTCCTATTGTTCTTATCCCAGACAGTAGGAATCAGAAGACCCCAACATGCTTGGTTTGGATCCAAAAATTTAGATGAAATAACCCAAGGACGTCAGAGCCGAGAAAGTAACTTTCATATCTCAAGCAACAGCTTTGCAAAAAATACTAATGATGTAAACGCATGTGTTGTATAAACATAGATGGATACTGATGTGTTCACATAGGAACCAAGAGACCCGATTGTAGCCTCATGCCAGCCGTGGCCCTCGCACTACACTGTACCATTTTGATAAACATACTTTCCCCATCAGAACTCACTTTTCCGGGCTGTAAAATGGATGAGTTGCACTAAATGACATCAATGAGTTTATCTCTCATAGCCCACTATAGCATGGTTTTTATCCACATGGCAAATTGCATTATATTAAGGACAAGTATTTCAGGGTCTGTAATCCCATTTTTAGCTGGGATTGTCATTAAAAATGGTAGCTATTGCTCAGACACTTCTACGCAGACATCTGATTCATAGCTTTTTATTTGCATTAGTCAATTGGAGCAAAATAGACTTTCTGGTATCTGCACAACCATAGCCTAAGCATATTTCTCTTTTACAAGCCCTTTTATGTTGAAAGTTCTCAATTCTTGCCAAAGTGTTTTTCTCCTTCCTAGGGCATTTTTGGGGAGGTCACACCCTTTTTAAAAAGCTTAAATGCTTAAAACATACCCTATTAAAGAAAAGGCACTATTGTTTCCATAAAAGGAATTTCATCCCTTTAGAATTTGAAACATCATCTTGAGGACAATGTCAAAAGAATACACATCACATCTTTAGTCTTGAAAAATATCTTACAGGGTTTCACACCAAGGGCAATTTAGACAAATTATGGTAGGATTTCAAGTTTTGTTGAGGACGAGGAGGTGGCTAAAATCAGCAGTTGGAAACTGCAGGTCAGATCTGCCTGCAGATATTTTAGTATGGCCTATACAGAATCTTAAAAATTCAAAAGTTTCACGAAAATATCTGAATTTTGGCGGCTTTTCAAAAATGAGATCAGGCCACACCGGGAATGTTTTCCCCACTTTTACCATCGCAGTCGGGGTAGTGGGAGTTCTCTGTGTAAGGAGCAGACCAATGCCACGTTCCGCAGTCCTCGCCACCCCCTATCGTCTCACCTGGTGCATTTCCTTTATTTGTATTACTTCCTGCCCCCATGGGAATTCAAGTTTACTCCCCATGCCTTGAACATATGAATAAGAAATAAAAGTAAACACTTAATTTTTACGAAAAGGATCTGAAGGTGAGAACACAAGAATTTCTCCTTTTTTGTCTCCTATAACTAACTCTTTTTTTTTTTTTTTTTTTTTTTTTTGAGACAAAGTCTCACTGTGTTGTCCGGGCTAGAGTGCTGTGGCATCAGCCTAGCTCACAGCAACCTCAAACTCCTGGGCTCAAGCGATCCTCCTGCCTCAGCCTCCCAGGTAGCTGGGACTACAGGCACACGCCACCATGCCTGGCTAATTTTTTCTATATATTTTTAGTTGTCCAATTAATTTCTTTCTATTTTTTAGTAGAGACAGGGTCTTGCTCTTGCTCAGGCTGGTTTCGAACTTCTGAGCTCAAACAATCCGCCTGCCTTGGCCTCCCAGAGTGCTAGGATTACAGGCGTGAGCCACCGCGCCCGGCCTACAGCTAGCTCTTTTAAGTTGAGAAATACCGAACCAATGGGACAAAGTATAGCAAGACTTCCCAGGCAGCATGAGCAGGAAGGGAAATGGTAGAAGAGCCTCAATGCAAGTAAAATGTCAAAGACTGACTGCATTTAGGAGAAATATCTTAACTAGAATCCTAACACAAGCATCTCTGAGCCATGCATCACAAGAGTGACATTCATTTCATTGTCTCTAACTGGATGGGCCACATTCAGTTCCTCCTCCTGGGAAGCGATGGGTAGGTATGCTACAGTGCTACAAAACAGGTCTGAGAGTGGCTACAATTCCTAAGTAGAAGATAAAATAACTCTGGAAAGATAGATTCTCACATGCCTGAAAATACATGGTTTGAAATGAAACATGCCCAAAATGCAAATGCCAGAGCAAGAAGAAATTAAATTTCCATGTTTTCTTAATAACTTTGGCACTTAATAACTTAATAACTGTGGCATGAATATTTTAATTTTGTGAATAGGTAATATAGTCACATGATTCAAACACCAAAAAGTGTGCCCCAATCCTCTTCACCCCCACTAATACACAGTTCTTATTGGGTTTTTTGTTTGTTTCAGAGAAACTTTATGTATTTAGGAGCACATAGAGACACATCATTTTTTCTTTCCCCTCCTTTTAAAAATGATTGATACCATAATGTATACTTTGTTGTACTGTGATTTTTTTTCACTTAGCGGCGTATCTAAGAGATTGTTCCCCATCAGCATATAAAGAGCCTACTTATTCCTTTTTCCAGCTGTAAAGTAGCCATGTAGGTGTACTGTAATTTATTTAGTCATTCTCTATCGATGGACATTTGGATTGCTTCTAATCTACAAACAATGCTGTAATGAAAAAACATCAATATATGTCATGATATATACACACACACATATATACACACACATACACATATGCTAGCATTACTATAGAACAAAATTGAGAATTGGAATTGTTGGGGGACAAGATACATGCATTTGTAACTTTCATAGCACTGCCAGCTGGCCCTTCCTAAGGCTGACCCCGATTTACCCTCTCACCACTAATGTCTGAGAATATTTCCTCCCAGCCTCACCATGTATGTACTAACAAATTTGAGGAACAATTATACTCCAGTGGTCTGTTCTGACAATGTATTTGGACACTGGTAACTTGTAGTTTTAATTAGTTTATTGTTTATATATTTAGTAGGGCTAGTTCCTACTTGCCTTTCTTTTATGGAACTTCTGAGAAATTCTCAGTGTTTTCTTCTTTCCACATGAAATGAGAAATCACCTTGTTTGGCTCTTCTGAGTTGGTGGATTCTTTTAGAGTACAGTGTAGTCATCATAGCTCACTGCAGTCTCAGGCTCTTTGGTCTCAGAAGGCTAAGTCAGGTCCCTGTTATAAGCTTCAATAACACTCTTGAATTCTGCACTTCTACCTGTAATTATTTCCAATGTCTGTCATCCTCACTAGACCTTAAGCTCCTAGGTCTGTCTTGGTTACAACTTTATTCCCACAGGACTTGGCACAATATTGGTGCTCAATAAATGTTTGTTAACTGATCCCCAAAATCACAAAGCCACCAAACAGGAGAACTGAGGACTAAAACCTAAAATTCTTCATTCAGTTGCAGGACTCTTCTCACCAAACAATGTTGTAGTCCTACACTTGAACACATAATTAGGGAAGTTATAGAATGTGGTTTCCCTGGAGACTTCTCAAAGTGCAAGTTTATTATTCAAGAAGTAGTATCGTATTAGATTTTCAGTGAAAGAAAGAAATGATAGCAGAATGGGTGGACTCTGTATAGAATATCTTTAAAAAAATAACAAACTAGTGATTCTTTGCAGGAAATCTAGGAATTCACCCAAAAGGCTTGGAAGATAGGCTATCTAAAATTGGAGAATTAAGGAAAGCTCAAAAAGCTCTGAAATGAAAATGATACTATTGGGTAGCTCTTCCCTTCAAAGAAAAGAACTGTTTCAGCTACATTGATTTAAAGCATTTGAATGTAAATCTAACTTAATAATTAATAAACTATGATTTTTAAAAAGTACATCCACAGGAAATCCTCAAGAAGATTAAAATAATGGTTTATATTACTGCTCACAACACCCCTAGAAAAAGAATGAGTCTGCATTGGTTTGAAAGGGGATGAGGTCTTCTGGGAGAAATGAAGCTTCCTAATTAAGCTTAGTTCAAAACAAAACACAGTGCACTGAGGGGGTTAGAAAGATTAATAAATTATGTTTCATGCCCTCAAAGAGCTCGCAGCCCAGAGGGAAGAAAGGCACGTACACGACTAACTATAATAAATGGTAGAACAGGGTAAGTGCAAAAGCACTGTTGGGGTGTGCAAGGGAGAGATGAAATCTGAATGGGAGTCCCTGGGGACCCCGAGGAGAAGAAGGTGCCATCTGAGCTAGAGTTATATAATAAATAATTTATTTGGTCTTTGTCCCAGATTCCTGGAGTAGAGCTTCTAAAACCTTTGGAAAGTCCTGAGTGATAGGAGCGTCTCTGTTATCCATAAGCCCCTGGGCTCGTGCTTGAATTTATGCTAACAAGATGATGCAAGATTGGGCTAGTCATTAGAAAGATCAACTATGGGATTAGGGGATTGGACCTTTGAACCCCATAATACCAACCTGATCTCCCTGCTTCCAGGGTGGTGGGGTTGGAGGTTGAGTTCAGTCAATTGGCCAATGATTCAATCAATTGTAGGGTAGGAAAGGTTTTCCTCAAACCTCTTAGGGTCCCTGGCTGGGTCTGAAAATCAAACTAACAAAGACAGATTAACAGGAGAAAAGCATACAAATTTATTTAATATATTTACATGACATGAAAGTTTTCATAAAGAAATGAAGACCCCCCCCAAAATTTAAACTTCAGTGTGTTTTAGTAGAAGGTTTGATGAAGTGTGGATAATTGTGGAGAAATATGATAGAACAAAAAGTGTATGATATAATTGCAACAAGCTGGCAGAAACTTAGCAAGGCCTGTTTGTTCAGAATCTTCTCTGTGATCCTTCGTAGTCAGAGATAAGGATGTTCCCTTCCTCTGGGTATAAGAAGAGAACCTTTCACGAGAGAATCTTGTGACCTGCTTCAGGGCAAGGTCAGAACATTTTTTTCTAGGTTTTAGGATCTGCTTCAGGGGAGAAAGATAAAGGAAGGTCTGAGAGACCTTTCTGCTTCTGAGATTTTTCTTAAATTCCTTCAGCTTAAAATATTCAGCATGCCAGAGTACCATAGTTTGGAGTAGCGTGTTCTGAGCCCCATCACAATCGTGCCTACACAGTGAGACTCCAATATAAACTCGGGACACTGAGGCTCAGTGGAGCTTCCTGGTCAGTGGGCACGTCAGTGGGCTGGGAGGGGGATGGGCACAGATTCCACAGGGAGAGGGCTGGTTGGGGGAACTGAGAGGAAGGGATTACAAAGAAGCACAAAAACTTCTGGATGTGATAAAATGTTCATTATCTTGAATGCGGTTTTTAGATTCTATGCTTTAAATATGTACAGTTTATTTAATGCTAATTATATTTCAATAAATCTGTAAACCTCCCCCAAATATAAAATATTTAGTTAATTTTTTAATTACAGAAGACATCCTTTTGTAGGAAAAAAAGAACATTACAATCCTGGAATATATACTTTAGAAACTGAGAGTTTTCCATAACCCCAGAGGTAATGACTGTTAGCAGTTTGGTGTATATTCCATCATTCAGATTGTTTTCTGTGACTGTACTGACTCACACATTAATTACTAAGATTCTTATTATATTTTACAAGCGAGATGCTATTAAGTATCCTGTTTTGCATCCTTTTTAAATTAACCAATAACATTGAAATATCTTTTAAAAAAAAAAAACAACAACAGAGTAAAAGTGCCTACTACCCTAAGTAATCAGATTTGCTTCTTAGGATTTGAGGCTATGGAACTAGAGTAGCTGAGCCAGCTAGGAGTGGAGACAGAAATTGAAATAAAGCCGTAAGTCAGTTTGAAAATAACACAAAAAACATAAAAAAAAATTAAAAATTCAATAGCAAAGAAAAAAAAACATAAAGTACCTAGAAATAAACCTAGACACAAATACAGAACACCCTTGTGGAAGAAACTGTACAAATTTATTAAGGACAAAAAAAAATTGAACATGAATCAGTGTGAGTTATAATAGCTTCACGGATGGAATGACTCAATATTGCAAAGAGCTATCTATTTTCTGCAAGTTAATATAGAGATTTAATAGTCTTCAAATTCAGATCCCTACAAAGTTTTTCAAGGAGCTTAACAAGCTGACCCCCAAATCAAGTGGAAGAATAAATATGAAATAATATGCAAGGTATGATTTTGAAAGAGAAAGTGGGAATTGCCCTACCCAATATCAAGACATTGTAAAAAGATGTAATAATTAAGTAGCAAGGTATTGTCCCAGGAATAGATAACTTGATTAATGGAAGAAAATGGAGAGTCCAGAAACTGACTTATGTATATATGAGAACTTAGTGGATAATGAAGGTTGGATCTCAAAGCAATGGAGGGATGAACAGATTATTTAACCAACAGGGTTGGAGCAACTCTTTAGATGTTAGGAAAAAATAAGTAAACAGCTGATTTTCTCCTTGGAAATCATCCTCTCCTATTCTTAACCCATGTGGTTCAAGTGAGGGATCCCAGTCCACAGTCTTGGGTCTGCCCAACTAGAGTTACAGGGATGGATTTAATAACAGGCATATACCCCAGCCAAGGATAATCTAAATTAGGCTGGACCTTTTTCTGGTGTTACTGAGAAGGGGGCTCTCAATTCTCTGGGATGGCCGGACCTGCTGGTTACCATCATCTGCTACAAGTTGGTGTGAGGGAGCAAAAAAGGGCTATGAGATTGGAGAGAGCAAAAGTCTGTATGACATCATTTGAGTACCTGGTTCCGTCTGTGTCTGAAGTTAGTGTACATCTAACCTTGTAAGTTACATAAACCAACAAATATGTCACTACTTGCTTGAACTAATTTAACTTAGGTTTCTGTCCTTTGTAACTGGAATAGACAAGCGATGACTTTCTCCAGATAAAAAGAATTAATTTCAGGGGACAAGGGGATTATTCTGGCAATGTCCACTGCTCACTGTTTTTTTTTTTTTTGCTTCTTGGAGTCTGACCTGTCTTTTTGTTCACTTAGGGTAAAATCCAAGTGGCTGCTCCAGGCTTAGGTGATCTTGATTCTAAGAGTTTATCAGCATGGCTATTGCAACCAGATATTAGCTCTTGTTTGGAATGTAGCCTACAGGGTGAAGAAGTTGGAATATGAGGTCAATGAGGGTAGGACAAAATATAAAAAAACATCTAAGTCAAAGGAAAAGCATATGTTTAACAATGTGAAGTTCTTTCTATGGGGTAAATAAGGACTGAGAAAAAAATCCCTTCATTAATGATGATTAAGAGGGCATTTGGCAATTTTGAGGAAGTATTCTCATTAGAGTGGTATAGAGTCTTTAGCAAGGATCAAAGAGTCAATGAGAGGCAGTAAGTGTATATTCTTTTGCTTTGGCAAAAAAAAAAGTGAATGTCAAAAATGGACCAGTAGCTCAGAAATATGATGAGAAAAAGTGTTTCTGCTTGAGAGAGATTTGTGCAACTTTATAGGATGAAGGGAAAAGAAGGATGAGAGAGCTAGGAAAATGGATGGAACAAGGTCATCTATGAGGTGAGGTCCAGGGAAGAATGAAAGGGTTCTCACCTGGTGTCCTCAAACTGGGCTGCACATAGAATCACCCAGGAAGGTCGTTTAAAAATATCAGTGTCTAAGCCTCATTCCAGCGAACGTAAGCAGGTTCTCTGTGGGGTGGGACGAAGGCATTGGGATGTTTTCCTATGCAGCCAGGGTCAAGAACCACTCCCTTGCAGACACACACTTCATTGCCTGGATTGATGGGAATAGGCAGGGTGTGAGACACTGAGAAACAAAGACATTTTAAGACAGATGGCATTGATCTCTTCAATAAAGAAGAATACAAGGTCAACTGTTAAGAACAAGTGAAATAATGGCCAGTTGGGGCTAAAAAAAAAAAAACAAAACAGTGCACAAAGTTTAGAACAGCCATTAGGTTAAAAACAAATGTCCAAGGAAACAAATGTCTCAGTAGTATTTCTGCTTATGTGCAATTAAGTCATATAATGAATAGTGCTCAAAATGAAATAGGGCTCCTGCAACTGCAAAACAACTCAATAACTCATCAAGCTTGCAAATTTTAAAACCTAAGGGCAAGGAAAGTAAAATGGTTAAATCAACTTTGGAAAATAAATCATCCAGAGGGAGGTGTTAGCTGTGAGATTAAACAGAAGAAACATGTAATTCCTGCTCAAGCAATCATTTAAAATAGAATGTTTATTTTTCTTTTAAGGAGCTCTGTGGATGAAATTCCATTCCCATGTTATGTTTTTATGAGAGGACTTTAATGATTTCTTTTCTCCATTTGTGAAGAGACTGGAGGGTGGTGGTGGATGGGTATAGAAAATATTAGTTAATTTGCCCAGGTTTAAAAGAAAGAAGGCATCATTCTATAAATCCAATTTAATTTCCAAATTCAGTTTTTTCAGGGCTTAAAAAAAAAAAGTAGAATATGTAGTACCTGACCCTAAAAACCATTTTATCCACAGAGGGTTTAAAATATAACTGTGGAACATAATGCCATGAAAAAGATACTAAATGCTATGAAATTTCAAAGCAGTCAAAAGATGTTACTTGCATCTGCCCAGACTATCAGAGAAATTTCCATGTGCAGGAGGATAATTCAACCAGGCCTTGAAATGTAGGTGTCAGCATGAACAGATGTCAGGGGAGATGTGGGTGAATCAAGGAGAGAGAGGGAGAAAAAACTACAAAGTAAGCTGTGTGGGGTCCATTTAAGGAGTGTAGGGGCCAAGGAAAAGCTTCCCCTCCGCTCTCTAGAGGTTCGCTAAAAATAAACTGGCAATTGGTAGATTACTAGGAGAAAAAGCTGTACAAATTTATTTAACGTGCGTAAACATAGGGACTCCTAGGAGAACGATTACCTGGTAACCCAATGATGTCCAAATACTTTCTTACATATTTTCCTGATAGGAAAGGGGAAATGGGGGAATTTGGCCATTTTGAGGGGTAGTAAATGGTTTTTAGGGGGAAGGAATGAGCCCAAAGAACAATGGCCTGGAACAAAGTTCCTCTGAGCTCTGGGGAGGTGGCTGGAAGGTGAGCAGCAGAACTTCTCTATGAACAAAGATTGTCTTTTTATGCAGATAACGTCTCCCAGGTAATCTCTCTGAGTCCTGCTCAGAAGAATAGATGAAAAGTCTGTCTGGGCTCGGTGATGGTTTTTAGTCTCTTCTCCCGTAGTTAATCTTTTTCCTGGTTATTTGATGAAAGTTCTAGAAAGGCGGGAGGGTCCTAAGACAATTGTATTTGTTGTGGAAAGATGTTTTCTTACATAAGGAAATTCCAGAGAGAGTCCTTCCCTGCACTTTGAGGGATTTGGGGAGTTGGGGACAGAAACAAAGAGAAGGTTAGAAAGTTTGGGATTCTGGGGCAGCTTCTAATGTCTGTCAATTTCTTTTTTCTCGAATCACTAATCTCTTTGATTAGTGATTGTTCTGGCGAAGCATCCCAAGCTGGGTAGGTTTAGCTTCAAGCAAATGCCAAAACAAATGTAGCTTAGTGTTTCATGACTTAAGTAGTAATGAAATCAAAGAAAGAAATTCCAGCTGAATTTGGGAGTAAACAATGTGAGTCAAGAAATAAATTTCCTTGCACTAAGAGAAAAGGCACAGCAAAAGCAAACAAATAAACAAAACACCCTCAAGAAGCACCAGAGCAGAATATACCCTGACAGTATGATCCACTGAATTGGAATTTGAACTAAGAAAGAAAAACCATAAGTCTTTTACATATGTTTTTCCTTTCTTGATTTAATTTTCAGCCATTACTTAAGTGATATGTCTCCAACTACATTTGTTTCTTAACTGCATTTTTTATGCCTTTCCTATTTGAGGATATCTTTCGATTGCCTTCACACATCATGTGACTAAATAATAAATTCTTGGATTACTATTGTTTCTCCTCAAACTCTATAATTTGCCCTATTTTTATCAGGTGCTAAGTGTTATAAAGATGTCTGAAGTTAGTCTGATTTTTTTTTGGTCTATTGGTAAATTATTTTTTCTGCCTTGGATATATACAAGGATGTTTATTTGACGTTATAATTGAAAAATCTCACCACATGGTCACCATCCATGTGTCATTTTCTGTTGATTTGCACCTTGGAACAGTGAACACATTTTTGATCTATATACTAAGTTACTTTTTCAAGTTTGGAACATTTTTTTTCAACTAAGCCTTAATTCTTCTTTCTTTCCAATGAGTTTGGCTTTTCCATGTTAAATACTCATAGTTCTTTGGTTGATCTTCTGTTACCTATTCTCTTTATTTAATCATTATTTCTCCGATGACTTAATTATTGTCTTTTTGCTCTGTGTTCTGATCTCCTGGTATGTCTTGCACATCATTGACTCAAGTTTTCTCCAATGTCGATTCTGTAATCTTCTTTCTCCACTGAGGACTTTACTTCTGTTATATCTTTTTATGTTTCTTTACAACCTTAAAAAAAAAATCTCGCCAATCTTCTATTTTGTCTCATCCTGTTGTTTTTCATCTCAGCCTGATATCTGTTTCAAAGGGGCCATATATTTCTATAATCTGTTAAGGATGCCAGTTTCTGTAAGTTTCTTTTGGTTCTTGTATTTAATCATTTTAAAAGACCGACTCTGTCAGAGTTTTCGAGATACTTCTCCTTTTCCTTGTCCTGACTACTCTCTTATAAATTCCATGTTGTCTCCCCTTCAAGGATGAGATCAAGGAAAGAAAAAGACATTTATTAGTTTGACATTTGGAAAAATCTATAAAGATCTCAAAGATATAGGCAAGCCATAGGCAAACCTAACCTCAAGGAAGGTTCAAGACTTATGATCTAGTAGAACACAATTATCTAATCTTACACATCTAAAGAGTTACGATCTCAGAGTAACTGAGGGGACTTCTTGAGGAGCCCTGTGTGCAAAATAATTTAGGTGCTTATATCTAATGAACTTCTCCACCACAGTATAATTATAACTAACTTTCGCATAAGGCATTGCAAATAAAAATGCTCTTTAAATATTTTATTTAATCGCATCTTTGACAAGTCTGTGAGGTTAGACGTTAGCCTTAGAATTTGATGAATAAAGGACAGGCTGGAGGACCTTTTGCAATTTGCTTAAGATCACACAGCCAGTAAGTCCTAGAACCAGGATTCAAATCCAGCTCTCAGGACTCTCCAAAATGCTTACTCTTTCTCACATGATGCAAATAATATTTTTAAATGAGATTTGCATAGTCTACAATTTTAACAAAAATAGTTTATTTTTGAAATCACAACTGAGTGGAAAGTCAGACTGTTGAGGTCATGAGCCCATAGCATAAGCACTTCCTGGTGACAGTTGCCCGAACGATAATCTCAGTGCCTGTAAGGCAGCTCCCAGCGCACCAGCCCTGCAAATCCAAGCAACACAAAGACAGAAGGGCACTCATAAAAATCAACATTTAGATGGATTAAGGTTAAGAAATCATTAGTCATCTTGCAGGTTTGGGATCATTAGACATGTGCACCTCTTACCCCCAACCTAAGCTCCCAAAATATCTGATCAAGAAAAACTGAGATAGCAAATGAATAGATTTACAATCCTGGAGTCTGTGTTTGCCAGACATGGTCAGCATGCAGAAAAAATGAGGCTGTGATGTTCCCTAACAGTCCTTATAGATTGCTCCAGAATCCTTTCGCTTGCTGCCTGTCTCCCATCCTGTGCTCCATCTAACTGCTCCCGAGCAGACAAAACGTGCCTCATAGCGTAACAGGCACAGACCGCACTATCCCGGTACATTCACGCCTCCTTTACCAACCACCCTCAGTCATTTCCTCCCTTTCTGATTTGTGAAAAAACAATACTATCCATTTTAGGAAATAATAACCACTTACATTTGTACAGTGCTTCATACCCATGATGTGAGGACCTGAGTAAATTTCCTTGGATATTGAAGAAAACTTGCTAACAGTTGGAAATTACATCTTTAGAAAGAATGTCATGCTATGGCAGTGGTCAAGTATTTCTGGAAACAAACAAAAGACATCTCCTTAGCCTTGACCTTGTCAATCCCTGGGCTGTCTACCAGTGTTTACTACCCTCCCAGCAGATATATTTTGCTTCTAACAACAACAAATTGGAAAAGGCTAAGGTGGTGTTTATTTGAAATTCCTTCCAGCACAAAGCCTAGAAGATGAAAAAGATTAATTTACACCTGGATTTTTATTGTTTTTTTCTTGAGGTCCAATTTTTGTTGAGTAAATTTGCAATATTTTGCTCTTCCTTAATAGGATGCATTTTAGGCATGAAGTGATTTCATAATAAGAAATCTAGAAAATACTCAAATTTCCCTTTCCCTCACATTAAAAAAAATACTCAAAGGACCATAGTGTCTAAAATGAAGTTTCTCTTCCCGCTGGATACAAACTTTTGACTCTATGTTCATTTACAACATGATTATCACAAATCAGTTTCAATATACCACCAAAAAATATACCAAAATATTTAACATGTCATCACTGGTACACACAATAAAAATTTTAGGGTGATGACGATTATAGATAGCCCATGTTTATAAGAACATATGTGACCAACTTCTATGTTACTGATTATTTTTCTTTAAATTCATAAACAACTGACCCCCAATCTCTCCTACCACTTATCAAAACCATCGCATAGGAACACATTAAACTATTTGTAGCTTTCCATGTGTTCAAGAAGGTGAATCCAATGAGATTGATGTGAATCTCACCATATCCCTGTGAAAATAGGATGCTTGCTCCGGATGGTAATTTCAACCAATAGAATTTCAGCATATGGGCTCTGACGTCATAGTAGAAGACTCGTTTCCAGGCAACGTAGCATCTGGCCATAGTATTTCAACCACAGTCACAGCAGGGTCAGTGCGGAGCACCCAGAGCCTGGCTGAAGGGGACGGTCACTCCTAAGGGGTGGCTCTCAGGGTTATTAAAGCACAGGTAAGGGGTTAGACTAGCGGTAGCCAACACTGACAACTGCCCTTAGTCCTGGGATTCTAGGGTTCCAAGGAGAGCGACGGAGGAGTCCCCCAGCCCCAACACTGGGCGTATGTGGCTGGCTTCTGGCCTCTCCAGCCTGTGCCTCCCGCTCATTCCTCTCAGGAGTTCCCTGGAGTGAAGTCCAAGGTCAGGTGCAGCGTTGAACATACCTCAGCACTTTGCCTGGGCTCCTAGGGGGGCAGGAGTAGGACCAGAACAGGATTTATTTCTGAGCTTCTATAGGTACGTCCCTGTGGATTACCGAGAGATCGGAGAAGTCTTGGAAGAGGCTCATGGGAGAAGGGAATGGGGACCGACTGGTAGGAGCATGTGGGGGGATTTTGAAATGGAAAGAGCCGGGTCTTGCGCAGTGGGAAACCCAGTGAGGACGTGACTCACAGGAAATAGAACGGCGCGTGTCTGCGGGGAGCTCTGCCAGGCATCGCTGCCGCGCAGGTTAGAGCTGTGCCAGGGGGTTCATCGCCACCGTCGTCGTCGTCGTCATTGTGCATTCTGACATCACTGAGCGCTTGCTGTATGCCAGGCCCTGCGTTAACCCTTCTCACCCTGCCTTCAGCTTCCCTCGGGATTACCCGAAGTAATGTTGTGTCCCGTGCTCAAGGTCACACAGGAGTGGGGGAGCAGGGACAGGGACTCAGTGCGGGTGTGTCTAACCCTGGAGCTGAGGCTCCTACCTGGCTGGGCTCAGCTGCGCTGAGTCCTCCACCAGGTGGGCCCTTCCCTCAGCCCCAGGCTACAAGTCAGCACTTGCTCTGTGGCTTGTGGATACAACCTCTTCTCATGACAGGTATGGCTCTTCCCAGAGTGGGGACTGTCATCTCAGTCGCCTCTGTATCCCCACCAATGAGAAAAGTCCAGGAAGTGTCCAGTAAACCTGGGGACTGAAGTCAATAGAGAGGAAGAATCAGTAAGAATCTAGGAGAGTATAGACTTCAGAAAAGGGAAGCAAGACTGCTGAAAAAATAAACAAGGAAATAAATGATTTGAAAGCATAGACTCTTACAGATTGAAACAGACCAAAAAAAAAAAAATCCCTTCAGCAAAGAAGGGATACTCCTTGGAACCCTGCATATCTTTTTGTTGTTAATTTTTAAATTGTAAATTGACAAATTATAGTTGTATAGATTTATGGAGTACAAAACGATGTTATGATTTATGCATGCAGTGAGGAATAATTAGCTGAAGCTAATTAGCATATGCATCCAACTCTCAGACAGCTACTATGGAAGATCACAGTCATAGTTGCATCTGCTTATTTAATGCCATCCTCATTAGCAGCAAATTTTTAAATCTGTTTCAAATTGGTATTGGAATTACATAGTTCCAAAAGATGGATTAATGATAAAGCTAATTTTAAATCTGCCTGGCTGCTCGAGATTCCCCAGTATCCTGCCAGAAGGGAACTCGTGCTCTGGCTGGAGGAGACAACCATGCTCTCTGGGGGCCGCAGCGTCTCTGTCTCATGTGCTTCCAGGGCCATGATCCTTTGGTTTTTGATGACTTTCCAATAACACTCTTGAAAAGACTAGATGTCCTCACACCTCTTAGAATGGCTATGATAAAACAAAAATAAAAACAAAAGATTGGCCAGACACAGTGGCCTATAACACCTAAAACCCTAGAACTTTGGGAGGCTGAGGCAGGAGGACTGCTTGACGCCAGCAGTTCAAGATCATCTTGAACTACATAGTGAGACTCCCATCTCCACCCAAAAAAATTAAAAAATTAGCATCTCACTGTTAAAATCACAGGCAAAAAATTCCAAACTCAATAAGTTATCAGCTACCAGGAAGCATAAAAGTCAGATTTCATCACATTTTTCTACCCAAGGTTTTAGGTGTTTTAGGAAGACGCCCAGAGCATCAAGGGGCCCCCCCGGTGGCTATAAGCTACCACATTGTCGTTCTTTCATAACTTGTAAAGAAGAGAGACCCCTAGGAAGTGAGTCAAGATGTCACTGGAAAAGAACCCAAACTCTGTAAAATAAAGAGCTTTTTCTGAACCAAATATGTGTGACCATGGCCCAGAGAGCCACGCCCAAGAAGCCTTGAGCAAGTGGTCTCGCCATGGTTGGGTTATAGTTTGGTTTTATTCATTTTAGGGAGACAGGAATTACACATAAAGTCACAAATCAATGCATGGAAGGTATACATTGGTTTGGCCTGAAAAGGCAGGACATCTTGAAGTAGAGAATTACAGGTTACAGGTGGGTTTAAAGTTTCTTTGATTTGTAATTGGTTAAAGAAATGAAGCTTTGTCTAAAGGCTGGAATGCTGGAATGTTTTAGTTTTAAGATAAGGAAGTCTGCTAATCAGAGATAAGCCACCGGACACATACCCAGACTCAAGTGATCTATTAAGAAAATTGATGCCCTGCAGATGTGGTTTAACTTTTGTCTTATATAGCTTTAGGCTTGTTAACGATTTTGTAGCTTACTGTTACAAAAAATAACTCCAAAGGGACTGGGCATGTCTGACCTCTCTTCTTATGGCTGGCAACTCAGTTTTAAGTTTTTTTTGGCAGGGGGTCCCCTTGGCCAAGCTTGGGGGTGCTTAAGATTTTATGTTAGTTCACAAAGAATTCTAAAAACTTGAGGGGGGTACAGACCACTTTGAAACTCAAAGAGGAGGTGCTAAAGGACACCCCTGCCTGTGTAATCAGACACCTTCACTGTCTTTTTTCATTTTAAGACTGGCTGACAAAGTGTCCACTCCCAGGACTGAGGCCCAGCCTCAGGCCTCCAGAGTGTCCCTGGGGTGCTCTCCAGAAATGCTATGCATCACAAGAAGTGGGAGAAAAGACAGAGGAAGGGCCAGTTTACCCCCAGTCCCACCTCCAGGCAAGCACATTTCTACTTCCCATCAAAAGCCAAAAGAAAGGAAAATGCAAGCTCTGAGTCCACAAGTCATGATGAATTCCCAGGAGAAGACAAAAGTCTGAGTGAGCAACGCAGTTTAATTAGCCCTATTTTTTAAAATACACTCTGATGAAGTTTACTGACATTCTGGGAGTAGCAGTTTAAACTGCTTCTAATTACAGAGCATAGAAACAGTAATGATGCTGATGAGAGTGTTGCCCGCACAGGCGGTTTGGAAGGGTTTCCTCCAGGGCTCAGAGATGTAGAGCACTAGCGGGACCCATCCAGGCCCTGGTGAAAGAGCTGAGTTATGAGACTGAGGTCTGCAGGACACAACGGTGGCCCAGTCACGAGGAAGGCTGAGGCAGAGATGGGGCCACTCGGCTGGCATATGGATAAGGAAATCAGGGGTGTGTAGAGGCCTGGGAGCTAGATCAAGTGCTGGATTACAGGATTAGAAAGAATTGAGAGATTACAAAACCCGAAACACGGTGGGTGTTACCAAACCCATTGGATATAAGGAGAGTGATGTAAGTGTTCAGGCCCCACATGGCTTCAGCCTACATGAAAAATGCCTCGATTAAGGGGTGGCAGTCGGGATAGGAAAGAATGAATCTGAGAGATTTCAAAAATAGAATCGTCAGGACTTGGTATGTGGTATAAGTAGTGAAAGAGAAAGAAAATGAGATGGCAGATTCCTCAGTGATGAAAAGGAATGAATCCAGTACAACAACATGGACGAATCTCAAACGTGTTATGTTAACTGAACGATGCCAGACCCAAAAGGCTGTATGGCGTATGATGCTATTTATATAACATTTCTGTTATATAATCCTACTTATGTAACAGTGTTCTGAAAAAGGTGAAACCATAGGCACAGAAAACAGATCTGTGGTTTCCAGGAGTAGGGGCTTGGGACACAGTTGTACCATTGATACAGAGGGCAGGAGGGAAGTTTTGGGGGTGGTGGAGCAGTTCTATACCCTGAATACGGAAGTGTTTACATGACTATAAGCTTTTATTAGAACTCATAGAGCACTTTGCACTGAAAAGGTGAATTTTGCTATATGTAAATTATAGGGTCCCTTCAGCCGTCATCCCTTGATTCATTCACCAGGGCCTAGGTGGGTCCCACTAGTGCTCTACAGCTCTGAGCGCTGGAGGAAACCCTTCCAAATGGCTGTGCAGTAAATCTAACCTAAACTAACTTTGTCTTGGGCAGCTGGGTAGGAAATGATGCCATCCATTGATATAGAGGACACTCGAGGAGGAATAGGTTTCAGCTATGGATGGGCAGGCAGAAGAGGATTCGTTGGATGTGTTGAATTTAAACATCCAAGAGATGGGGTCCAAGAAGCAGCTGGACACACAAATGTGGAGCAGGAGCCAGGACATAGAGTGGGCAGGCACCAGCTCCCTGGGAAGATGAAGCTATAGAGTGAAGAGTTGGTCCCAGGAGGGGTGGGGGTGCTTGAGTGGATTACACGGCTAGCTGAGAGATGTGATTTTAGGTGTCTTCCCTCCCAATTCCTTTCCTGAAATACCTCCATCCAATGCTTGTATATCCTTAAAATAATTTAATTTTAATTTGACCATCGGCATCTTTAAATGCATATTTAAGCAAATACTCCTGGAGCCTGGGGAGCTTAATGTAATGATTGCTTAATGTAAATTATTGAGGGAAGGTCCTCTTATGAAAGCTGGGTTAGAATTTAGGGGGGTGTTGGGTATCTATCCAAGGAACAGAAATCAGCATATGAAAGGGAAACCTGCCCTCGCATGTTTATTGCATCATAATTCATGATGGCAAAGATATGGGATCAGCCTAAGTGTTCATCAACAGATGAATCGGTAAAGAAATGTGGTATATATACATGATGGAATATTATTTGGCTGTATAAAAGAATGAAATCATGTCATTTGCAGCAACATGGATGGAACTGGAGGTCGTTATGTTAAGTGAGATAACCCAGGCACAGAAAGTCAAATTCTGTATGTTCTTGCTCATGCGTAGGAGCTAAAACACTTGGTTGCATGGAGGTAGAGAATAGAATCTTGAATATTCCGCCCCTCAATTAGTAAAACTACAAAAGATCTAAAACCACTTTCTCCCCGGGCAGCTGCTCTCTTTCAAGTCTGCCTGCTCTCTTCCTTGAGAGTCTACTTTTGCTTTCAATAATACCTTTCACTTACTTGGCTTACGTGGTGCGTCCTGAAATTCTTTTCTCTTGACAATCACCAAGAACCTGGAAAAACCTCCACTCAAGGCCAGTAGCAACACTTCTTTGAAAACATTCACTTAGGGACCACAGGTACAATGCGAGACAGAGATGCTAAATTGCACTGTTACCTAAATTCTGGTCTCACGTAAACAAGGAGTCTTGGGTACTGAATCCAGCTAACCTCACCCCAAACTTGGCTCTAGCCCCATGGGTTTCTAAAGGCCTATGAGAGGCTCAAAACTTTCCTGAGATAGAACAAAGCCAATTCTGATTATTCAGTTGGTTAATATCATGGCGATGACAGGACTTCTAAGGACATGTGGCAGTCTGAAGGCAAAAAAGGCCCCAACTCTTCATCCTTCTCTGAATCATGCCCTTTGTGATGTAACTTTGTAGCTCCTCCTATCAAGGGCTGGGGTCTGTGTCCCTTGTCTTGAATTTGAGCTGGCCCTGTGACGCGTGTTGGTCAATTTTAATGGGGAGAAGTCACACGGTGCCAGCCAATTCTGAGCCCAGACCTCGAGAAGTTTTAGCTTCTACATTGCTTCACGAACCCCTGCAATTCTCGTATGTACAAGGCCAGGCCAACCTGCTGGAGGAGAAAACAGGTGAAGCAGTGCTGATACACCCCAGCTGAGGCCGCCCTAGATCGCCCAGCTGGCAGTGGGTGCATGAGCCAGCATGGCTGGGATCAGCCATGTCTAGCCCAGCAAGAAGCACCCGACCAACCCATAGACTTGTGCAGCAAACAAATACTTATTGTCATAAATCACTCGTTTTGTGGTGGTTATGCCACATCATTGTAGCATTAAGTAACTGATACAGGCAAACACTCACCTGAGTGGAGCCCAGAAGGATCCAGAAGAGAGAGGAAAGAGTCTTTAGCTAAGAGCTGGAATAGCCAGGTCATTCACTGGGGTTCAAGTGACCATAATGAACACCCCAGAACAGCAAATCAGTTGTGAACTCAATGTGTCCTGCAGATGGAAAACAGAAATGAGGACCCTAGAGGTCTGCACGGTTTTCTCCAGGAAGGAAATGAAGTTCATTCAAGGACTTTTACGCTTGCCTAGTGGTAGCCCCGGAGACTAGGAAGAAAAGAGTGAGCAGGAGACCGCTGAGCCATGAGCAGGGTGACATCACATGAGCCCTTGGGACTCGTGAGGTTTTCTTGGAGTAAAGGGATTTCATTCCTGGAACCAATGAAGCTTTTACTACTTTTGTTTTGAGGTTTCATTCACCTAGTCCCAAATACTTGTTGAATCTCTGCAGTGTTCATTGTGCTCACCACCCTATTTCTGCGCATCCTGCAGAGTGACGGGCAAACAGTCCCTGCCCCTGGAGCTCATAGTCCGGTGAGGGGCCACCAAGATAGTAGATGGGGAACACGGTGGGGTAGGACCCTGCTGGGGTAACCAGCCTCATGAACAAACACAGAATGCACCCCCAGACAGGTTTTCCCCATAGCTTTCTTATGCTAAGGCCAGTAGGGCTTGACAACCAGAACCCTGTAACTTTTAACTAACTACTTGACCTTTGGAATTATTTCCTAGAAATGGCAGAATTTCTGCGAGATAAAGGAGTTTAGATTCCAAGGCCCCTGCTGCAGACTCTTATGCCAGAAAACATCATTCCTTACTAACTTGTAACTTCCGAATCAAACCACCTGCCTGTGTTAATCTCAACACAACCTGCCCTGATGCACGTAGCCACATTTCCTAACCCCTTATAAAGGCCCTACTCTCCTTTAGTTGGAGAGATGGATTTGAGGCTGCTCCTCCGTCTCCCAGCTGATGTCATTTGTATCAAAAATTCCTTTCTCCTTTGACAACCTTGTTGTCTTAGTAATTGGCTTTCTGTATGACAAACCAGACCGAGGCTGGACCCCCACCTTGCGGTTTCCATGACACTGGTGGTGAGGCAGGTGAATGGGAATTCAGAGAAAAGGCAGAGCCCTCTGGTCACTTCCTCTTGGAGTCTCCTGGTCTCAGGACTGTCATTAAGGTTCCTATTGAACAGAGGAAGGAAAATCCCTTATCATGTGGTCATACAAACCATGACATCAATATAGAGTCTTCAAACATTTGCCAACAAGGCAAAGGGTCCATGAAATGAATCAAGGGGAGGGACTGCCGGGTCCCTTGCCTCAGGACCCCTTGTGGGAGAGGCGAGTATTCAGGACTGACACCGATCCATAAATACGAGCTGGGACCCTGCCTCCTAGGGAAGGTGCAGGTGCTCTGAACATGTACAGGAGCAGAAGAGCCAGGTCAGAAAAGGCTTCCTTTGGAGCTGAATTTGAACAGACATCTGTGGGGTGCGTAGCATGGTGAAGAGAGAGGAGCCTCTGGGAAGGCCACAGGGTGAGCCAGACCCAAAGGTGGAGAGGTTGTTCGGAGAATGGAAGGATCTGGAAGTATGTGAGAACACCGTGAGCCGTGATGCTTGGCAGGTGGCCAGGGGGAGCCTGGTGGCCTGAGTCAGGAGTTCTGGTCTTTATTCCAAGTGCAGCTGGAAACTTGAGAAGGAGAATAATCATTTATGTTTGAACCATATGAAATTGCCATTTTTATTGGTCAAGAATGGCCAACGCTGGCAGCTTGACAGGTTGAGCATCCCAAATCCAAAAATCCAGTATCTGAAATGCTCCAAACATCAAAATATTTTCAGTACTGACATGACACTCAAAGGGAATGTACCTTGGAGCATTTCAGATTTTTTGGATTTGGGACACTCAACCAGTAAGCATAAAGCAAATATTCCAAAATCTGAAAAAATCCAAAGCACTTCTTCTGGTCCGAAGCATTTCAGCTAAGGGATGCTCAACTTGTATTTCCAAAGGCTTCAGCCTAACCCTTCCAAGTTTGACCATTTGTTACCGGCCTTTTAATTTTCTCACTTCCCGTCACAGGCAAACCAAGCATGAGCCCCGAGAGAGAGGGGGGTGAGAGCTGCGGATGCCGAGGCCAGATGGGCTCAGCGTCCTGCTCTCTGGAGCAATGGCGTCGCTGTCATCTTGCTCACCTGTGTTCACAGCCTGCAGTGCCCCATGCAGAGGTGTGGGCTCAGCAGGGAAGATGCCACCTCAGACAGCTGTCCTCTGCCCTTGGTGCCCGGGGGGACACTCTTCCTGCCTGGAGTTGATGAGTTCACAGTGGAGGTGGCAGACTCCCAAGGTTGTCAAGGTGTGGGCTACAGTAACACAACCCCCACCCCCCGCCCACGCCCAGCCATCGCGGCCCCTTGTCCTCAGCTTGTAGTTACTTCTGTGTATGTGAGACCAGAATCCAGGTCACAACGCAACTGGACATCACTGCACTAAAATTTTTCATTTTCATGGTGGCAGCACACACGGTGCTGTCAAAGTAGCAGGAGGATCATATAAACCAAATCCAAACATCGGGGCATAACCAGACTGATGCGATTCACATCTGGTAAGGAAAACTAGCATTTCACAAAGCGTCCTTTATTGGGAGCTTTTAGAAACACCAGAGGTGACACGTCACAGTGCACTCAGGCTTGAGGGAAATGGAGAACGTTCGATCCCCCTCCCCGTGTAAGTGAGACCCCCAAGGAGAGGGTGGGTTTTTTTTTTTTTTTTATCTTAGATTAACTCCTACATCCCAGAGTACTTTATGCTCCTGGTCCCGTGTCAAAGGAGGCAGTTTTAAACCAACTGGGGCAGAGGGGCTGGTGGGCATTTGGTTGACCTTGACTCATGCTCTGTGCCCACCTTGAAGTCACACCCAGCACTAATCATTTCCCTAGAAATGGTGCCCGACTCTGCCACACATTAACAAGAGATTTTATATGAAATGAGGAAATCGCACACCATCCGGCAAAACCTCATACAAATTTTCCTTCAGCATCTTTCTCCACTTCCTGAAGATCCTTTTCACCAAAACCTGTGTCCTCTCTTCCTCTCCCCTCTGCCCCTAATAATCTCTCAGATCACCTCCACCTGCTGCATCAAACTCAGCAAAGCAAAAGCCAGGCACTTAGCACGCTCACCCCCTTTCTCCCTCCTCGGAAGCCACTTGGCGAGGAACTTAGAGAGACGGGGTGGCATGAGGTGGGGGAGATTTGATTTGTCAAGTAGTCACTCAACAGACTTGGCCTCTTCTCAGAGGAGAACATTTAAATTTCCCCCTATTGTATTATTAGTATGAGCCCCAAGAAAGCATAACCAGGGAGATAAACCTCCTATGTCTGTGAAGAACAAAAACTGCAGTGTGCAAACGGAATCGAATAGCCGTGATGTGGGAATTACTCAAGGTTCCGAGTGACTTTGAGAATGGATTCTTCAATGACAGAGGAAGATGAAGCTATCAGGAAAGCTTTCATGAGCCACAGACTGTTAAATTTTAATATGTTCAGTGCAAGGAAAATTGAAATTTCTAAAGAAGAGAAAAAGCCAAAGGACAAACAGAAGAGAAATGAAACCAGTGTACCGGCAGCAGGGGCAGTGGGGCTTAGGGGGCGTCACGAGGCCCTGGCACCATGCCCTCTTGCTTGGGAGGAATTCGCTCAGGGAGATAGAACTGCTCTCAATCACTGTGGGCCTGACTGCGGGGTTTAGGCCTTCGACAAATGACAAAAACTATGGAAAGTAAGAGCTAAGGCAGAGCCAAGGCAGTCAGCCTTCCATTATTCAAGAGCTGCTGCTGAACTTGTGAATGATCTAGATCTTGCCTTCCCTCCCTCTTCCTCCTGCATGTTGGCAGAGTCGTTGCTCATACACACGTTATCCTGGTGGTGAACAGCCCTGCGCAAACACATCAGTTAAATATTAGCATCTTCGATTAAAGTTCCAGAGAGCCGGAGAAGAGTGTTCAAATGTTCGATAAGGCCATGGATTGGCCTTTTTGACAATTTTCAAGTGTACATGTGCTGTTCCTCAGAATCCACACAACAGCAGTTCAAGATCTGCGAAGTAGCTACTAAGGTCTGCATTAAGGAATTCTCACCATCAACATGGAAGAAGGTGTCCAGAAAAAGGTGGGGAGATTAGAGTTGTGCCAAGAGTGAAGGGCAAATGCAGGTAACATCTAACTACTATAGAAACCCTCCCAGTCCTGTACCACCTTCCCCCCCAAAAAAGATTTTATTTGAGGGGTAGGGGAAGTCAGCAGCAGCACACACAAAAATGATCATGTAAAAAGGAACAAGTAGTAAAATAGCTACAATCTTTAATTCATATAATTGAGAACACAACTGAAGTCATTAGCAGGAAAGTACTGAGCAGCTAGGCTGTGACCTGGATAGGTATATGGTTGGAGGAGACGTGACAGCCCTCAAAGTTTATAATCTTGTTGTAGGTTGTGGAAAAGACAAACACGCGGAGTATTCTGGCCAGAAGGTCCTTGGGAACTAAGTTGTTTGGTCCAAATCGTAAGTGCTGTAGCTCAGGAACAGGGGTGGTCTATGCGGGCTTTCTAGGCAGTAACGGGCTGAACTTTGACGGGTAAACAGAGCTAGGGCTGGCCAAGACAAGAGGGGGTGCAACTTAAATAAGGACAAGAGAGCCAGATAGGACATCAGAGAGGGGATATAGCTCCTCTGCTTCTAGACAAGAAGTCACTACCTAGTAAGGGGAAGGCCGAGGCTCTTTTCCATGGATATACCAAAATTAAACATCCAAATGAGAGTGACTCTGCGGACAATCTTCTTGGAACCTGATATGGGGGGTGGTGGAAAGGAAGACATTTTTGGCTCGTTTTTTTGCCTCGTCAAGAAAAACAATCTTGGCACTTCAAGTTTCTCCTGAAAATATGATCGTCCGATTTGTTTATCCGTCTTCCAAGAAGGAACACAGCACGGTTTTGAGCAATGCTAGCCTTGTTGGAATCATGAAAATTACTCCCATGAAGAGCTGCCTGACAGGTATCTACAATAAAAGCGCCTACTATGTGAGGTTATTGAGAGGATGGCGGTAGTCATTTCTCTGAGCTTTGTTTCTTCCTCTGAAAAATAAAGAAGAATGTCAGGAAACTTATCTGAGGCCATGTAATGAGGAAGTCTTACTGGGTGAAAGTCAAATGACAAGCTCCAGTGTTTCCGGAGAGACATGTCTAATTGTCGCCGTTAGGAGAGGCTGTGTCTAGTCCACACAATTCTCTTGCAGGGTAAGAAATTTGAGAGGGGAACTGCACTGTGGCGGCCATTTCTTTCTGGAATGGCCTTCCGTCTTCCATGGGCCTGCCGCCCCCTGCCACAGGCGTGGTGACCCCCCCAGGAAGGACTTCGCGATTTGGGGGCTGAGATGTGTAGGGTTCCTAGGGTGGCGGTGAGTGTGGGTCTCCCCCAGTGGCTGGTCAGCCCCTCCACTACCAGGAGGCTGCCCGGGTGTCCCATGCACGACAGCGAGCAGGCAAGTGCCAGGCCTCGTGGAAACCATCTGGGGCTCCGTGGGACCCCTGGAACACTGGAGTGGGGCTTACAAAACCAAATCCTCTCAACGTCATCAGTCAACGGGGAAATTAAAACCGCAGCCATACTGCTATGCATCCACCAGAATGGTTCAAGCGAAAAGATAGGAATTACTATTCACGAGCAATAAAATAGAACATTCTATTCTATTGAGAATAGAGAATTCACATAGAGCAAACAGAAACCTCATTTAATCCCTGTGGGAGTGTACATTAAATTGGTACAACCACCCTAGAAAACTATTTGGTAATATCTACTGAAAGTGAACAGGCCCAGATCAAATGGCCCAGAAATTGGACTCCAAGACATATACACAATGGACATGAATATATATATTCACCAAAAATATGTATAAGAATGTTCATAGCAGCACTGCTCATAATAACCCCAAACTGGCAAGGCCGATCAACAACAAAGCAGGTAAGCTCCTTGTGATATATTTATATTGCACGAAGGAATATTATGAAGCAAAAACCATGAATAGTCTGCCTGCAACTACATACAACACCATGGTGGAGTCTCAAAAACATAATGTTGAGTGAAAGAAGCCAGATGCAGATGAGTACACACTGTCTCATTTCCCATCGTACGGTTTGAAAATAGACAAAACTAATTGGTAGTACTACAGGACAGTGGTTGTTACCTTTGGGAATGGGGGATAGAAGGAAATCCTGGGGGAGGGGGTCCCGGGTGCTGCCTCTCAGTTCGGGTGCTGGTTACATGGGTGCGGTCAGTTCATAAAAATTTATTGGGCTGTATACTTATGATGTGTGTAGTTTTTGAATATAGATTATACTTTTTTTTGAGACAGAGTCTCACTATGTTGCCCCAGCTGGAGTGCAGTGGTATCGTCGTAGCTCACTGCAACCTCAAACTCCTGGGCTCAAGTGATCCTCCTGCCTCAGCCTCCCAAGTAGCTGGTAGCCACCATACCCAGCTAAGTTTTCTGTTTTCTGTCTTGCACTTGCCAGGCTGGTCTTGAACTTCTTACCTCAAGTGATCCTCCCATCTTGGCCTCCCAAAGTGCTAGGATTGCAGGTGTGAGCCACGGCACCCAGCCTTGAGTGTAGATTATACTCTAAAGAGTATAAGAGTTTGGGGGAATGGGTGAGGCAACCCTGCTTATGGTTTGGCAGAAGCAAGGGGTGGGACGGAGGGCAAGGAGAGAGCAGATGATTCCAGGGAGCAATTAAGGGTGGAGACAGCACTGGGGACGGCTACTGCACACTCAGACCCAGGGCAGGGGACAAAGATCAGGTCCTCCCTTACTGCGTGCAGAGCATGGCCTCACATGCTAGCAACTTTGAACAGCGACAGGGGGCATTTGTGCGTGAAGACACGTGCTGCCCATCCTCAGCCTGCCCAGAGATGGTCTGGCAGTGTTCTACCTTGTCACTGCCACTGTTAGGCACTTAGGATCTCTGGCTCTTCTCTGGACAAGGGTTCCCTGCTTTGGTGCTGTTTCAAGCAATTGCTCCACCTGGGAAGGAGAGGGGTGGGCACCCCACTTTGGGGCTGCCCCACCCTTAATCCTTTCCTGAACAACTGCTACACCTGGGGGAGGAGGGAATGCTTTATCAATCTAGGAATTCCCCAGTCCAGGCAGAATAAGATTTAGAAAGTCACCTAGAGTAAACTAAGAGTCATTAATGGGCCTTCAGCTTGAATCTGCATTGTGGTTGCCCTGCCGTGGGCGAGCTTTCTTAGAAGGAGCTCGTACATGCAGATGGAATTTTGAGGACACCTGTCCATCATTTGATAACATCCCACACCTCCCAACAACCCTCCTCCAGACTGGGCTAATAAAAGGAAACAATTGGAAAAGTCATCAGTGAAGGGAGTGAGCCAGTCTGTGTCTCTCCACTCGTGGAGACGGATGCATTTTATCCCACCATAAAGAGCTGCTCTTGTGGAACTGCTCCCTGCAGTTACTCCGTTGCATTGACCTTGCTGGTGACTTTTCCAAGAAAGGAGTCAGAAGATTGGGATAATAGCCTGGACTTGACACTTCAGTGTGTCTGGTCACTCTTTGGCCAAGGGCAAGCCAAGGACTGAGGGCGGACTCCCACCCTGATGTCTTTAGTGCTGACACCCTGGATTCTGACAGCCAGTGCACTCTTCACTTTCTTCCTCCATCGGAGGAGGGATGAGATGTGTTTCCCAGGAACTGTGTGTGCAAAGTAGGCAAATCCACCTGCCAGACTATGTCTCAGACCTGCGAGGATAAGGCTGGACACATGGTAAGGCCTCATTCTAGAGGGATTGCAAAGCCAAGCACAGGACTTTAGACTTAATCAAGGAGGAAATCGAGTGCTATCTAGAGATTTGATCTGGGAATGTTAAGATGAAAGTGGTAAAACTATATAAATTAGCTACACTCAGCCGAATAGTCTCCCCAAGAATAGGAAAACACCCACAGTCCTGCCTGTCGGTGTGTTATTAAAAAGCCACCGCACATACATTAGGATTTCTAGGTTTTCAAATAAGTTGTTCTAAAACACCCCAACTTATGACTTCAAACCATAATACAAAAGTTTCTAAAGTTGATGTAGAAATTCTCTGATTCCAAAATACTATATTATTTGAAGGAAAAATAGAGCTTTTTATAAACCATGCCATAAAATAAGTTTTTGAAATAAGCTTTTGGAAGCCTTGGCAGGATTAGGAAAGGAGGCCAGAATCCCTACAGCTCAGGTCAACAGAAATCTATGACAAGGTTTAATGTCACAGAGGTGAACTCTATCCATGCATGCTCAGATGAAAAGCTTCAGTTGGGAGCTCTAGAAATTATTTTCATTTCATTTATGTATTTATAAAATGTATGTTCACAGAAAACACACAGACACATTCTGAACAGCTAGCACCAAACTCAGAGCATCACCTGTCTTTGTTGACAATGATACTTTGATGACTGCTGAGATGTGCAAAAGGCCTCAGGCAAGAGTTTAAAAGAAGACACTTGGGTTACAGAGAGAAATGGGGAAGAAAATTATTTATGAGTATTTACCTGGATACCAGGAATGTCATTCATACTGATCTTTGGTTTGGACTCAGATTTGAGGTCTGTCTTCTGGAAGCTTCTGTGGTTGCTTTCTGGTGTCATAGAATGGCATCATACTGCAGTGAGGGGACACGAAATGAGCCTCAGGCTGAGAGTCAGGCTATCCGGTCCTAACACCCTGATACCTGGGACAGTCCTACTTTATATCGATTGTCTCGATGTTGTTCTTAAGAACATTCCCTTCCCTCCTCAAAACAGACCAGGTTCAATATGTAAATTATATGACAAGGAACATTATAAAAAAGAGCTTACTCCTCCCCTGTACTGATATCCTTTGCAATGTGACTTTTCAGCTTCTTACATTAAAAAGCGGGATCTTTTTCCTTCCTCTTGAATCTGGACTCATCTTAAGACTGGCTTTTGGCCAATAAAACCCAGTGGAAGTGGTGGACCAGCTCCAAGCCAAGGCTTCAGCATACCTTGCACAATTTCGCTGTTTCTCTTGGAACTTTGCCCAGTCGCCGTGTGACCATGCCTC
>CAUYSK010041739.1:0-38588 GCA_963575035.1 Avahi laniger | reverse complement strand
GTACTTCACCAAGTGCCACTGAATAATGGTTTCCTTAACAGATCCAATGGCTTCTCTCCACAAATGAAGGCCCAACGTTAGGATCACTTAAGATACCACGGTATCAGTAAAAAGGGTAAAACATCACACCAGCTTTGAATTGGTCTTAGAAGTATAGTTTCTCCAAAATTATCCTTTGGAAAAACAGCAAAGCTTTTAAAATAACATAGATCTGGATTCAAAAACCCCAATTCTGCCCCTTCTGAGCTGTCATCTCAGTGAAGTTGTTTCTCATCTGTAAAGTGAAATAAACCACAGTGAGACGGCAAAGCAGAACTAAACCCTCCTGTGACTGTGTTTGCTTTAACTGAACTGTGAGCCAAAGCCTCTTCAGAAACAAACTTGGTAAGCTAGCTCCACCTGAACCACATTCACCTGTTTTCTAAACCTTCTAAACTGGGCCTCAATATTTGCTGAACTTCTGCATGATTCAGTTTAAAACACAACCGTGATGTATGATGTACTTGACCTAGCAGTATATTCCCCGAGGTCTCCCTTAACAGGGGAGCGAGTAAGTGCTAAGACAGGCCTGAAGAGTGATCTTTGCTGAGGGATATGATACCAAAGGGCTGCTCCAAAAGGCATCTAGGAGGCGAGTGACTGCACGAACCCAGCTTGGAAAGGGAGGGCAAGATATCGCTTAGTCCCAACCACCTGCCCCAGAAGGTCTTTCGTCTTAGAAGTGATTTGTTTGAAATAAAGCAGAAAAGGAACACGGAGGACACGCCTTTGTATGTGCCTTCCTTCATACACCAAGTGTTCTCAAAGATGGGCTGGGCTGAGGCGGTCATGAGCCAGCCTCTCCTACAGACCTCTCCATAGACCCATCTCACAAGAGCAAGAAATGATATCTCAACTGGACAAACAAGGAGGAAAAGTTAGCGACTTTATCACTTTCCTGCTGAGAAACAGAATTCAGTGCGACAAAAGGAAACAAAACACAGTCTGAAAGGCCTCCCTCGGGACTCTGGTCTCCTGCCACCAGAAGGCGTCTAGAAGAGACTAAAGCCTGGCGTGGTCTGGATTAACAGCAGTCGTGGACGGCACCAGAGATCTTTCCCCTTCTGTCTCTGGCACAGAGCTTGCCCAGCGTGAAGACAACACATGAGCTATTACCATCTGCCAACAATACACACATTCTCGGGGCTGGCCAGGGACTTCTCTCCTACCTAACACTGGGGCCCTGGCTGCTGCCCAGGAGGCAATAAATTAAAAAGTTGTTTCTTGGAAGGCTTTTAACAGTCTACTTTGCAAACAAAGTAGCTCTGATCTCACGGTGAGAGGAAGAGTTTTCCAGTATGGTGGCTAAAAAGGCACTAGAACTGCCCTTAAGATGTGGAATTCTGAACAAGCAGCTGAACTGAGTGGTCCCAGGGCACAAGCCACTCAGAGCCCCAGATAGCAGCAGGAGGGGAACACAGAATAATAGTAAGATTTGCCCTTTCACTCACCACAAAGGAAAGCAGCCACTAGAAACCCAATCATTAGTTCACAACCAACATTTATCTCATGCCGCCTTGCTGCCTGGCGTTCTTCTGGGAGCTGGGGACACAGCTGGGGACGAAACGGAGTTCCTGCTTTCAAAGAGCTTACACAATGCACGAGCAGGGATTTGGGGGCTGCAAAGTTAGTATTTTAGCTAGTGACAAGTGCAACGAAAACAATAATGTGGCTACTGGTAACTGACGTGATGCCGTGATATGCAGAAGAGTCAAGGAGGCTTTCCTAAAAAAACGACGAATAACTGGGAGAACGCCTAGAAGAAAAGCAAAGTGCTCCAGGACAGGCGAGAGCGAGGGGTGAGGGGACTCAGTCTGGGGGGTGGGGGCTGAGGGAGGCCGGGCAGCAAGAGGACTGTGGAGCACACTCTCCTTGAGATGGTCTGAGTTCTCCGTGCGAGGCTCCCTCTGGCTGCTGGGCTGGAGCACACAGGACAGGGAGAATGAGGGCGGTTCGGAGGCTACGGCAGTACCTAGGGATGGGGTGGCGGCAGTGTACATGGGGACCAGAGTCTGCATCTGCCCAGGGCGAGGCCACTGGGACGTGGTGGTGGGTCTGATGTGTGGTGAGGGAAGAAGAGCCAGTGTGGCCACAGAGCCCCCGTCGAGGGGCACCGAGACACCACATATTGACAGAGGGAGGCAGGGAGGGCTGGCTTGGGCCATGGGGAGCCCAGAGCTGGGGTCTAGACTCACCTCTCTTTAGAGTGTATTCAACAAAACTCACTGCACAGCGCTCCTGCCCTTGGGGAGCCACCCCATCCTGCAACAGGCCAAGCATTTGTTCTGCACTGGTAGTGGAGCAGCTAACACATACAGAAATGCACACCGTAGAGGGGGAAGCCTCGGCACTTTATCTAACCTTTGTGCTTCAGTCTTGTCACCTGAAAAACCAGGGGAATAATGTCACCTGCACCCCAAAGATATGCTGTGGGCATTGAATGAGTTAAAGACGTAAAGATCGCAGAGAACAGCAGGCCAACTCGACTGATCAGTGGACAGAGTCCTATGTACTATATACACACATAGATATATTTTCCTCCCTGGAATATATTCAACTGATAACCAAACCATTCTGCAGAATTTCCAGAGTGACAAGATGCTTATCAGCTCTGAATTCCACCAAACACCAAGCTGAAAAAAGCTCTGGGGGCTACGGATTAGAAGAGCCAAGACAACGAGGCAGGTGACCAGAAAGAGGAATGGGAAAGTCCAGAGAAAGATGCAGGAAGAGAGAGGAGGAGGGCAGTGAGGATGTGGCAAAACCGAAGACACGTGAGAGAAGCCCTCGCTGCACAGGCCCAGGTGCTCCTCCCTGGCAAGGTAGGAGGGGCAGTGGGGACGGGCATAGAACGAGTGGCCCACCCTGACCCCACAGATGGTGTACCCAGCGGTCGGTGTCAGCACAGACATCTAGGGGACACGGCTCACCTTGCCCACCCCATCCTGTTGGTGCTTCTCAGCCCCAGAGGGACACCGAGTACAGGCACACCTGTGGCTACAGCCAGCAGGCCAAAAAATGTCAGAGAAGGTCTTCACAGGCCTGTGGGGCAGGCAGACGGACCCAGAGGCAGTGTGGACGAGGCCTGCTGCAGTGGAACTCGGATGCCAGTGGGCTCAGAAGAACAAAGTGACTCGAGTTACCCGGAACAGCCATTCCTCATCTGGGTTCTGTCCACGTGCCTTCCCTCCCCTTCACAGAGGGCAGCGGGGATATACCTAAACACTAAATGTCAACTCGAGAAACGTTACTCCGTGAATCCAGATGCACTCGCCCCTCGCTCAGATGTCGGCTGCACCTACCGTGAGCGGCTCCCCCTGCAGCGCCTGCAGGATGAAGTTGCTGACCACCCGTCCGTCGTTCATGTGCATGCGCGGCCCGAAGGTGTTGAAGATTCTGGCCACCCGCACTTCCACGCCTTCCTGGAACGGAGAAGAGGAAGTCAGGCTCGCTGCCCCCTTGCAGGCCAGGTGTAACGCTGTGTTTCCCGTGCCCTGCACGGAAAGCCTGTCAGACAACATTCTACTTTTCATTCCAAAACGAACGTGGCTTTTTTTGTTCTGATTCTACAGTGGGCTCATTATAAGGCAATTTGGAGACTACGCAGAGTTATACCAAAAGAAGTCAAAGCTGTCCCAGACCTCACCACCAAAAGGCCACTAGCATTAACATTCTGGAAGAAAACCTGCTAGATGGGAAGATAGAGCAAAGGGCTTTATGTGTTTATATACATTTCTTCCAAGTAAATATATATTTTGCCAAATGGGATATTATAAATACTCTTTTGTAATCTTTTTCATGCAATATATTGTGCAAATTTATCACTCAATAGAGATATAAATGTCAATAATATTTGATAGCTAAGGAGAAAAACAAGAAAACTTTTTATCTTGAGGAAAAGGGGACATATAATCTAAACGTTCTTAAAAGAGCTACCTTGTGCCTACACTCCCAATCTGCTCTACTGAGAAGTTAATCTGTTGTAGTGATAAACTAAACACAACCTAGTGTCCAATACAGGTTATCAGGCAATGGCCTGGAAAGATACACAGTGACGTTGTTTAAAATGGTCATTTCTACTATTCATTTGCATCTCCACGTTCATTTTCTCCTACATGTTTTTTACTGTTTCCATCTTTACTACAATAAAAACACACTACTTTTGTAATCTGGGAAAGTATATTTTCAAATATGCAATCAGCAAAGTATATTTTTTGAACTGCAAAAGACTTCTCTAAAGCATCTCGTTTAATTATTAACTTCACAGACTGCTCTGCAATGGATGAAAAAGTTAAATGTTTCTATCACAAATTCTGAGTGGGCTTTCACAGCGTGTGCTTCTAACGTTTGCTCCACTGTGCTACCAATGTGCATTTTCTGGGCATCTGATGGGGAGCCTGGGGACCTGGGCTCCAGCTCCCGTTTGTTCCCCTGGCCTGCCACTGACTCCTGGCTATGGTGCACCAGGGACAGGGGCAGCACTCACCTGAGCCAGGTGTTACCTGATTGCAGCACAGTAAGTATTCGTTGCCATCATATCACCACTAGCTGAAACAGTTCCTCCCTAATTCTACCACCACTGACCTGGCACAGGCTGGGAAGCTAATGGATCCTGAGCTAGCCCTGAGGCTTAGCACAGACTCTCTGCACCTGTGCAGCAAGTTAAAGGGGATGAGCTGGGCAATTTGTATGTGAGACAGATGGGAAAGCATGGATCTAGCACACAGTTAACTCTTAGAAGCCAGAGTGCTTTGTTTGTGCCAACTCCCCCCAGCAATACACTATATAATGCGCTCACAAGAGCTATTCAAATTCTTAGGACAAAAACATGACCTATGAGTCTAAGTCCAGGAATAATCAACCCTTTTCTCTACTGAACTAATTAGAGTGTATTAAAAAGGATTGTGGGGTGGGGAGGCAGAGATGTTGTTCTCAATAGAAAATAACTCAGAAGTATCCAGTTGCATTTAGTTGATAAGACGAGGGAAGGATCAGAAGGGAATGAATATTGCTTTATTCTAGGAAGAGACTGGAAAAACCTCAGCGAATTTACAATAATCAAACTAATGTGCCTGGCAGGGGAAAAGCTCAATGGGTTATGCAAGTTTGCAGCAAATCAAATGTTTTTATCTCTTAACCTTCCCCCTTCTCAAAACATTCCAGAACACGGCCTCATTAGGAGCTGGGCTCTACAGACGTTAACTGGCTGACATGTGAGCAGGCTGGCTTGTTCCGGTTTTTCCGCGTGGCTCTGTAGTGGCTAGGCAGCCTGGACAACCTCTGCACAGGTGCAGCAGCCACAAGTGCAACGACGCTTTTCCAAAAACTCAAGCTCTCAAGGCTGTTTTACACCAACTAGATTATCTAAGCCTGAATTCCTTAAATGAAATAAACATAAACCCAAGACCTGCTCTCCTCTCAGACGGCATCTTCTGGAGCATGTATACCAATCCATCTCTTTCTAGGTAGCATCAGGAAACCCTTTGCCTTCACACAAAGGCAAGCCCTGTTCAACATGCACAGTCCGTTGGCCACCTGGTACCCATCCGCTTTGATCCTCGACGTGGGACAGTCGGTGGGTGCTGACACGGCTGTTTATGGTGGCGGCTAGGTGGGGCCCATGTGCAGGGCTTGGAGGAAGGTCTAATTATCAGCATCTCAGACCAGAGGAGAGGTCCAGTGTCTGACCCACAGCGGCCTTCCCAGGAAGGGAAGAGACAGGCTGAAAACCCAGGAAGTTTGCTCCAGGCCACAAAGTCTCATTTAGGGGCGAGCCCACCTCTGAAGGCCCAAGAAGCAAACACATCATGAACTCCTGACTCCTAGGCGACGCCCCATCTGTGAGTGACCGAGCCCTGTCCACCACCACGCTGGTGCATCTGAGTTTCCACCACGGCGAGACGCAGGGTCTCTGCACACACAAGGCCACCATTCAGAAAACCAACTGCCCGCTCATTCCTAGTCATGGCTGGGCTTCACTGTGCTCTGTGGTTTTGTCCCTTGTGGTGAACCTTGAGTCATGCAGGACTCCAAGCTGCAAGAAACACAAGGACAACTCCTTCAAGTTTTGAGTTACAAAACCAACAGAAACTTCAGAGGATTGATACTTAGGGCTGCACATGCAAAGAGCACACCTGAACACACATGAACAGCACACGAGTTAGCCCTGGGCATGAGGACTGGGCTGGGATACCTGGATGGCCTCATCTCATCCTGGCACTCACTAGCCACACTTTCCTGGGGAAGCCACTTCAGTTTCTAAGACTTAGATAATAATCCTAGAGATGGGTACAATAATATCCACTCTGCCTAGGTCACAGGGATTAAAAGAAAACAAGTGAAACTGCTTTGAACACTGTTGTCATCATTACCTATCTCCAGGTGACAGTTCTGAACCCAGTAACTGCCTTTGACCTTCATCTTGGTTCCCTCATTACACTAACTTATTGGGAAGTAACAGCGACCACGGGTGGAATATGTCACACACACACTGCCTCCAGGCCGCTATGACACAAGAGACAGACTGAGGTTCCAGGAGGCCTTTGGGAACAGTGACCATGTGGGGTATGGCCCCACAGGGTGAGCTGGCACCAGTCGCCTCATCTGTAGCAGTTGAGGGGTGAGGGGTTGGGTACACAGGTCCCGAGACCCGGAGCCAATTAATGGTGGGATGAGACTGACAGGCAAGAGATGACCCAGGCAGTAGAGGGAAGGGACAAGGATTTCTCCAAACACTTTAGAGGGACATCAATGTTACCAGCAGGGATTAAATGGGTTCTCCCTCAAAATTCCTTTTAAAATGCAATCATTCCTTATAGAGTACAGGAGGTCCTCGAATAACATCATTTTGTTCAACACTGTTTTGTTGTAACATTGATGAGGAAAAAAAATTGATCCAGGCCAGGACCGCTGTGTGGTGTGTACACGCTCTCCCCATGTCTGTATGGGTCCTCTCCACATCCCACAGACGTACACGTGAGGTGAACTGGTGTGTCTACATGGTCCCAGTCCGAGTGAGTGTGGGAGAGCGTGTGAGTGCGCCTCCTGTCCAGGGCTGGTCCCCGCTTTGCGCCCTGAGCTGCCGGGACAGGCTCCGGCCACCTGCAACCCTGAATTCTAGAAAAAGCAGCAGGTAAAGAATTCTCTTGCTTGCTTTTATCAATCTTTCCTAAATGTATGTATAGCTCACATTCATTTCAATGTTCAATATTAGAAGTGTTTTGGTCTTTATTTAGAAGTTTGGTGATGTTTTTGTGAACCTAGCTCTTATTTCTATCAATAAACTGATGGTAAAATTGGTTTTGTTGTATGTCCTTTTGTTTAAAGTCACAGTTTGCAAGAAACTATCGACCGAGTTAGGTGAGGACTTACTGTACTGTACCAAGCCACTGAACACTGCAGCGTAACTGTTCACTGACGGAAGGTACTAAAGAGTGCAACAGAGCACTAGCATAGTGGGAGCAAGTGCTGACCAGAAGAGAACTTCCCCCCACGGCTGTGCCAACACCTGCTCTGAAGGAAGTACCCAGGGCATATTTACCGCAGGGAATGGGATGGAGAAATAACAGAAAGTGCCCTTGGGTATAGCAGCCTCGGTCTGATGCTTCCTTAGTCTTCCTCATGCCCCAAGAGAAGTACACACATTCCTAAGGCAACCGGGTTGGGTGGGAAGATTGAACTACGTAGTTCCCCAGGGTCTCTCATGCATGAATTTTGATGGGGTCTGATCCCTACCTGGGGATACAGCCAAAGCCACTGCAGAATGCAGAGCCCACTCTGCTAAGGCGCTGAAAAGTTCGAATTCACTCTGGGGGCTGGCAGAGGGAGGCAGTCAGGTCTGGGGTGTGCGTCTGTACGTGCCTGACAGCTTCCTCAATAGCCCTGCCTCCATGTTAACAACAGGGCCCACCTTCCTGATGTCTGCCCTGCAGTAGGCCGTGCCAACACTCCCTGCAAGGCTAGGAGAGGGCAAGTGTTACTCTACGAAGGTTAGCTGGGGCAGGCGGGATGTGGCCAGGGGGCACCCAGCGAGCACATCACAGGACCAGGAACCAAAGCTGTCCTTGGGTGGGCCTGGAAGCACAGGTCAGGACCCCTGTGGTGTGAATCTTACTCATCCAGCACTGGGCTTGTTTTGGCTGCTTGATTTTTTTTTTTCAACTCAAATATAATACATATACCAACTCTTTGATTTTTTATAAAGAGTACTAAAGACAAGAAATGAAACAGAACCACACCCTCAAGGCCACTGGACTAGATGATTTCTGAGTTTCCTTTCTTTCCGCTCTTCCACTATATGGTTTTGAATGGTGGCCTGTTTGCAGATCCGGCCCAGTGGGCGGGCCAGTGACCTCGGAGTCACACTCACGAGGGGGTGATGAACTCAAATGCACACTAAGCACTGACCACTGCCGACTGGGCAGGGCCCCCACATTTATAAAACCACCACGTCCAATGCGCATAGAAGTGGTAATTTAATTCCTCTCTGGCAAGTTCAAACTACTCCTGAAAGAGGCTTTTTGCCGTTTGATCCCAACTTTCATCTCATTCCATCCCCTGGAAAAACATTCGAGGAGCTTCTCTTTCTGTAAAGGATGTGTAGTAGGCTTCTTCTGGAAAATCAAATTCTATTTTGAAAACATAAGGATATTTCATTCATTAAAAGAAACTCGAGAAAGAATCCGTTATTCACACCTCTATCTTGTTCATATTTTCAGTCCGTATATATTATTTATTCAGAGTAAGACACACGTGCCTACCCTATCAGGTCTTGACATAAAACGACAATTTATACTTAAGAGATGTGTGCTTTTGTATAAAAAATAAAAACTGAAGTCATTAAACTAATGAATTAAAAATACGCCAAAGGCACACTATTCTACCTGGTTCATCCTTCTTTCTGGTCTTTTTTCTTTTCTTTCCATTTGTTTCCAGATAGCATAAATCCTAACACCTAAAATTTCAAATTTTCTGCTAAAACTTACTATTTCAAAGGCAGCACATTTAGAACCACAAACTGACTTCGTCACAGTGCCGCTCCTTGCTGATTAATCTCCCTGCTGAGGAGCGACTGGTGCTGCTAGAGCAACCCTGTGTGGACTGTTCGTCCGGGCACCGTGCCACGACTGTGCAAGCTGCAAAGGAGTCTTCGCCACGTTGGACTCGCAGCCACACTGCCTTCTCTCACCCACCCACACTTCCGTCCCTGCACTGCCCACCAGGACAGCCGCAGGGGGCGGGGAGCAGGCCCTGCAGGTAGCCCGCCTTAGGTTCAGGCCCAGGTGCTGGAACCCAGTTTTGGAGCTTGCTTCTCCCACCTGAAATGGGGCTGAGCACACCCACCTCCGGGGGCTGTGGGGATGGGGTGAGGTTAAAACAGACCGAGCCCTAACACAGGCCGAGCACACGGCAGGCACTTCGGCTCCAGTTCCTGCTCCTTCACAACACCTGCTACAGGCACGCAGGGCGTCCTCAAATAATACGTCACCTCTAGACTGACACTGTGCTTGGTACGCAGGACCTGTCAGGGTTATAGCCGCCGACAGGAGAAGACACGAGAAGTAGCCAAGTCATAGTCCCAGAAAACAATCGTTACTTTGGAGCCTGTGCCCTAAGGAAGTCAGTGCTGCCCAGACCAGGCCGTACCCAGAGGGCAAGCCCAAAGGGACCCACCTGCGCTGGCAGCTAACGTGAAACCCCGAGTTGAAGAATTTCAATGTCGTCCGTGTCTATATCCATCACAATCTTTACGTGGTGGGTTTTTTCCCCCTTGTTTGTCTCTAGATGGGAATATGGGTAACAATTTTTCTTCCTTCTTGCTTATCCATGTTTTCTCATTTTTCTACAGCTGGCAAAATATCCTGCCTTAGTAGGAACCCAAACACATCTCAACTTCGTGGTGTCTATTACTCTCATGGGCAGAGAGGAAAGGTGTTGTTTCCTTCCCTCCTCGGCACTGATCCAAAAAAAGGTAGACAGTGCTCAGGTACCAACCTTAGAGCCCAGTGGGGGTCATGTCTCTCAGACCAGTTGCTCTCCCTGTGAGGACAGGGATAATAGAGGGTGAGAGATCAGAAGTGCCCACCATGCCTTCTTCACAGGCCTCTTGGAACTCAGGCCAGGCCTCAGTGACCTTCTTGCACACCCACTACTCTGGGCCACGTTGTCCCCTCCTCATTATGAGCCACAATCTCCAATGGTCTGCCCCGAAGCCACCAGAACCAGACAGGACTCTGGCCCTCATAGGGCCAAGGATGTGGTCAGTCCCTGACCTAATGACCACACAATGGGAACAAAGTGCGGCTATATCACACGCACCCATGAACCCCGACGTGCCACCGGGGCAGGCTTGCCTTGGGGTTGTCTCCAGAACGACAGACAGCTACAGTCCCCTGGGCAGCCGTGTTCAGCAGGTGTGCTACGCAGGATCTGGGCCCCGATAAAGCTACAGATTACTCAGGGCTATCTGTCGGCCAGGACTCCAAGTTCCATGGTCTCCTTCCCAGACCGTGCTGAGCGTGTCTCAACGTGGCGGTTCTCAAGCCTCGTCGCATGATGGAAAGTAACCAGACATTGTTCCCACAGGTAGAACCCACAGTGCCCCAGTGCGAAGTATACGATGACCTTGGCCACACGACTGAGTGCTGTGTCCACTCCACAATTGTCTTTGGGGCCCGCCTGTGTGGAGATGCATGCCTGGCAACCCCAAGGAAGAGGTATCACATCACATGAGTGCCAGGCAGCTCCTCACCAGGGCTGCCCTTGCTGTGTGGGGACACCCTCCTAAGAGGGTGCTTGTCAGGGACACTCAGACTGGGACACAAGGGACCGACCAGCTGACCACACAAGCGGCTTTTAACAGATACATTATTTTATAGGTTTCAGGACAATGCCACTCATGCCATTAAGCTCCTGAGACTCACGTGAGCAGAAATTTAAATGCTGTCATTTTGGAATTATGTAGGTGCTACTTTCCTGAGTCCCTTTCGGCACAGATGACATCGACAGGTCCCATGTTAGCATGTGTGTGAAACGCAGACTCCAGCTACATTCCACGCACCTAGAACAGTGCCTGACATACAGTCAGTGCTCAATAAATGCTGGCTCTATTACTACTAAATATTACAATTATCATGAGTATATACACATGGTAATATGTACACTCATAAAATTATCAACTAAGTTAAATTAGTGATCATTCAATAAAAACCAAAAGTTCAATAAAAATGTCCTATTTGCCTACCAGCTTTACCTATGTAAAAATTCCCTAAGTAAGAAATATAACCACAGACTGAAAGCAATAGAGAACAGTAGAGAATCGTCTTACTCTTGAAATTTATTACACACTAAAGTGCAATAACGTGCCCCTCACACTCTAGTCGGATCATGTAAGCACCACCGTACACAGAGGTTGTTCTGTTTGGGAGATCATCTTAAACTTTTCGGTCAAGATATTCTGGGCCCCCAAATGATAAAAGCACGTTCTCACTAACGTTTCTTAGAATAAGCGGATAATATTAAGCCAACAGGCCAAAGTGGCTTAGAAAGCAATTAGCTCTGCTTCTGGCCGAGAAACAAAGCAGAAAGGTTTAAATATCTCCACAGCACAAGATTATTTTATGTATCTTTAATGTTGGCATTTCATTAAACATATAATGAAAAAGACAGCCCCTGACAACCCCTCCTCCTCCCCAAAAAAGGTAACACAAGCCTGCCTGATACTGTGCTGTGCTGCCATCTGCAGTGGCATGGAGACAGAAGGTGCTCAAAGTCTGACCCACAGAGGTCAAGAGCAGGGGACCTGGCCCTCCCGGGACGTCAGACAGATGCTTGGGAAGACTCCCTGGGCACTGGGCACCCAAACGCTACCCTCCCCCGCTCAACAAAGCACACAGCCAACCATGCCCTGAGCTCACCTGCTGCTGGAGCCCAGGGCCAGACACTGCATCTGTCCACAGCTTGTCCCAGAACATTACTCCATGTCCACGTTTATTTAGCTGCATGTCCCACTTTGCTGGAGGCTGTTTTCATGAGGATCTGAGTGCAGACCCAATCCCAAGGACACACTCACTGAGAAAATGGACGGACTATCCCAAGCCCTTGTCTGGGGCCTCAGGGGCCCCTCTGCACAGCCCTGAGGCAGGCAGGGCAGGTGTGATGAACCCCATGTGGAGATAAGAACTGACTGACAAACAGGTCATGTCTCCAAGTCATATGGCAGCAGAGCCAGTATGGGAACCTCTTGGTCTATAAGCCGTTTCTGCTATACCATGTGAGTGACCAAACCTATAACATGAACCATTCTTGGGGCTAGGAGTGGTGGCTCACACCTATAACCCCAGCACTTTTGGAGGCTGAGGCAAGGGGATTGCTTGAGGCCAAGAGTTGGAGACCAGCCTGGGCAATGTAGCAAGACCCTGTCTCTACAAAAAAGAAAAAAAAAAAATGAGCTGGGCATGATGGTGTGTGCCTGTAGTCCCAGTTACTCTGCAGGCTGAGGTGGGAGGATCACCTGAGTCCAGGAATTCAAGGTTACAGTGAGCTATGATGATGCTACTGCACTCTAGCCTGACCTACAGAGTGAGATCCTATTTCTAAAGAAGAGAAAGAAAAAGAAATATTCCTGGTAAAAGCATCCCAGTCTAACCATGAATAAGGAAAAAAGTATGAAATAACAGTAAATAATATAAGTAACAATTCCTAAAGAGGCTCAAATCAAAAAATAATGAATTCATTTTTATACTTAATAGACGGAAAAGGAAAGCCAAAAAAAAGAGAAAAATCTGATCTGGAGGTTTCAGGAACAGAGGCACTAATCAGCTGCTGGTGAGTGATTTGGCAATAAAGAGGCATTTTGTTCACAGTCACACAGTATTCCAACCCTACGAATTCATCTCTAAGAAATCATTTCTAAAATAAGGAGATAGATGGGAAAGTGGGCTTGCCCAACACCCACCCCCAGGCAAAGTCAACCATGGCATTAACTCCTTCCCAGCACTTTACATCTGATGTGAGGGTGCTCTGCCTGTCTAAACCACAAGCCCAGAGCCTGGTGAAATACCTGCTTCATGTAGGCATAGCACATGGTCTCTGCGACGCGCTTGCCTTCGTCGTAGCAGGCCCGTGGGCCGATGGGATTCACGTGGCCCCAGTAATCCTCACTCTGAGGGTGGACTTCAGGATCTAAGGATGGGGGGAAAAATGAGATTGTGTTTTCATCTTTCTTTTTCAGCTCATATGCATTATGAACAATGTGTATTTATGATGTGAAAGGGAACTTAGAAAAGACCCAGGGAACAGATGTAGAGACATTAAAGGGGAAACGTCAGGCTCTTAGTTGGTTCTTTAAGTTCCACTGGGATGTGGTGGTCTTACCTCCAACATTAAGTAATGATAGTATTTTACAGGAAAAAAATAAAAGATCACGTCTCTAAATTTTAAGTCTTTCCTCTCTTCTGTAAATTGTTCTTAACTTTTAGACTGCTATACAAACTACAGTTAAACATAATCTATGTGAAGAGCTATATGGCTTAGTTTTATATTTGTAAAATCTCTAATTAGAACAAAATTTGCATTTATTAAAAAAATTTTAAAACACAATCTCTCTGTAGAGGACAATGACTTTGACACGTGGCATCACCAGAACAAATCTGACACCCACGATGGGACACCCTGGAGGCTCCAAGGAGGTAGGTGGAGAGACGAGTGTCCACCGACAAATGACTGCCTGCTCCTCTAGCGCATAATTTTATACTTCCCAGTTCCTGATTTTCTAGTGTATAAATCACACTTTAAGATGTACCAGGGGAACAGACTATTTAAAGAAACCAAGTAATGAGTTCTTTTTTTAACACAAGTATATTTCTGGAATGTGAATTAACACCTAATGTATCTAATATGCCAAGAATTTTATATATCCTCTAAGTACAACCATGATATAAAATCTATAAATCTTTGCCAAGGAATCTGGACAAAAAGTTACAGAGACTCCATGCTATAACGCTCATCTTGCTTATCTTACACCCGAAGTCTGACTTGGGCCTGTGCACACAGTGCAGCGGGGTGAACACACACGTACCCTGGCACGTGCACCCGCGCAGTTGGCCTCCCCGGGAGACCAGCACAGCCTCGGAAGGTCTCTATATCTGCTGCTGTGGCTTAAAATTCCCCTAAGGGCAAATTTTTCACTGTCCAATGAGAGCAAAGGTCTATGTAAAATACTTTTTGAGACAAGAAAACCAATTACTTAAATTCAGAAATGTACCGCATGATTAATGTCAGAGCTTTTCTGTGAATTTTTGACAAGAGCTGGGCAAGCGAGACCCAGGAAGAGCTGGCCATAAATTTGGTAAAGGACGAGGCGGAGAAGGCTTGGCACACGCATCTGCTCCCAGGCTGGCACCATCTGCACTGACATGCCCCGGAAACCAAGCCTCTAAAAAGTTTTTTCAAAACCACTTTGGAAAAAAATGGGGCAAAATCACTTTGTTATAACAAAAGTAAAGGTCTAGAGTAAAACATGATTTCCTATCATTCTCCCCTTTTCAGCATTTTGTGAGGCTAAGAGGTTAAGCAAACACTCCGCAAAACCTGTTTACTTCTGTTATTAAACATCAGAGTAGAGCAACTGGTGAATTTCACAAACTACGCTCTCAAATTGTTTAAGAATCCTAAAGTACACAAGCTCCTGTAAAATATGCAGATAATAAATGCAGCGGTTGAGGAACAAGGGTGGCCATGGAGATGTCCTGTGCCCTTCTGGACAGTGCCATGGGCGGAGGTACATGCTCTGTCCTTTCAACCAACCAGGATGTCACGCAAGTGGATGATGTACATTTTCATAGCTATCACAAAGAGTATCACCGCATTCAGCAGCATTTCTCTGTTGCAGATTTTTTTTAAATTTGGTTAACTAAAAAAAAGAAAAAAAAAGTCTTTTCCAATTTTACTCTTATTTCCTAATTTCTCTTGTCTATAGCAACGTAAAATAAAAAAAAATTGTATCATGCCAGGGCTTGTTTTCCACTGCATCAACTAAGCAGTTCTCCTAAACCCTGCACACTCAGTTGGTTTGGGCTGAACAGAAATCAACACAAACTGAAAATACAGCTCTCACCCCACTCCTCACACTCACTCCCAAGCAGTGGGGGGGCCTGGGAGGGAGGAGGAAGACTGCAGGTTGGTAAAACATGCTCCTGAGTTTTCTGGCACTACCTGCTTAAGGTCCTTCCAGAAACTGTTATACAAAAGGTGAGGCAATCTGCACATGTCTCCTCTCCCAGCGAGCTTTCAAGGCCAACCTGTAAGTTCTCGGTGGGTCAGGCCTGCAGCATGCATCGCTCACACAAAAGAATAACATGCGCCACGAGAATGGCAAAAAGATCCCTAGACGGTGTGATTTCTGGGGTCTCTCACAGCAGAGTGGCAGCGGCACTTCTGTGGAATCATAAACAGTGGGACTTTATTGGCCAGGTAACAGGGTACAGTCCTGCACAGAGGAGTGTGCGACCCTGGCAGCTGAGACGGGGAGCCTACTGATTGTCATGCACGGGAGGAGCACGAGTGGGCTGGGCCTTCTCAGAAACGAGCCCTGGACTCACCCAAGACAGCACCAACAGCCCACTGGGCCCCGCACTCACCTCCATACACCTCGGACGTGGAGGCCAGGAGCAGACGGGCGCCGACTCGTTTTGCCAGCCCTGTGGAAGGCGAAGACATGAACAGAAACTGTACAGGCACAATTTTTGTGGCCAACATAAATAGTGCTTTAGTATCAAAGAAATCTGATTATCCATCCAACCATCCGCTCTTATTGCATCTGCTTTGGCACCAAAATAAAAACAAGTCATAAGACAAACACAAAGGGACAGTACTTAGTTGGATACTTGTAGGGCCAAACACAGAATCTGTTGGTTTAATAAACCGTGACTTGAAAAGTTTCCTAAAGACTCCTCTGCCCCAAACACCACTCGGTATCTTATCAGATAACTTTACCTTGGTTGGCAGAAGGCAAGGCTCTTGTCCCCCTAACTTCCACAATGGTCCGCCTGCTGCTTCCCGAATGTGCCCATGCCTCCCCTGCCTGGGTCACTCCCCACCCCTCTTCCTGCCGCCTTCAAGGTTCAGCTTCAACAGCACCTTCTCCAAAGCAACTCGCTCCAGCCCTCAATCCTGTTGTGGACCCCTTTCCTGCACTTACCACTCACATGGAGAACTGGCTAGAACATCATTATCTATGATGTGGAAAGTCTTCCAAATGTGACTCTGAAATGTGACCCTTTCCGAGTCCAAATGCCTTCAATGTGTGCTGGTACATCGGTAGCTCCAAGAAGCCCACTGATCTTCACTGAGCCCTGTGCTTGGACAGGGAACATTCCCATTCCCAAGAGCTACCACACTAGAGGGGGCTGAGCTGGACACCCCTTACAGGCATCTGGCCTTGCACATGGGGCAGGGGGCCAACGTGCTGCCCGTGAGTGTTGCTAGGAGGGTGAGATGAGGCATGCACACACGATGCGGGTGCTTCTGGGGAGGCCAGGGTAGGGCAGAAGGGTCCTGGTGTGAGGCACTGAAGGGTGACTGTGTCTGAGCATCTGGGGCAGGGAAGTGGGGAGCCATGAAGACACAGGTCAAAATGAGAGAACCAGGTGGCTAAAAAGATTGGGAATGCCAGTGTACTTGAGGAAGAAATGCTAAAAGGGATGCAGCTTAAGATGGAATTTACAAGCTATCAACTTCACAGGCGTCGCAGAAGTCTGTGCGGTAGTTCATCACACGATGTTATGGCAGAGACAACAGCAATAGCTTCAAAATGAAGGGTTCTGCGGTCTTTTTCTTTTTCATAATTAAACGTTTTTATTTTGAGATATTTGTACATTCAAATTCAGCTGTAGAAAGTAATAGAGAGACCCAATGTACCCTTCACCCACTTTCCCTCAATGATGAAATCTGCAAAACTAGATACAATGTCACAACCAGGGTACTGACCTGTGACACAGTCAATGAATATTGTCACTGATACAGACATTCCATCGACACAAGTGACACAGAGCATTCCCATCTCCCCAGGGATCTACCACCAGCCCTTTTACAGCCTCACCCCTCTTTTCACCTTCCCACCCCCAATAACCCTGGCAACCACTAATCCATTCTCTGTTTCTATAATTTTGTCATTTCAAGAATGATAAATAAACGGAATCATATGGTGTATGACCTTTTAGGAATGAATTTTTTCACTGAGCACATTTCCCTCAAAATCCCTCTAAGTTGCTGGGTGTGTCAATGGTTCCTTCCTATCTTAGCTGAGCGGTGGGCCAGGGAATGGATGTACCAGTTAATTTCATCAATCCCCCATTACAGGACATTCCAGTTGTTTCCAGGTCTTGATCATTACAAATAAAGCTGTTATGAACACTCATTACAGGTTTTCATGTCAACATAAATCTTCATTTCTCTGGGATAAATGCCCAAGATACAATGAATGAGTCGTATGTTACTTGCATATGTAGTTTTTTAAGAAACTGTCAAATTGGTTTTCAGAGTACCTGTACCATTTAGCATTCCACCACCTGAGGTCTTTCTAGTTTGTAGTTTTCTCTAAACTTTGGTAACATACACGCATCACATATGCAATGTGTTATATTTTCAAAAGCACCTGAGCTTAAAGATTTTGAAGCCAGGACTATTCCTGTATTGTTTCTGTGGAATGACTTCGGCAGGATCCAGAGGCAGCATCCTGGGCTGCTGTAGTACCCAGGTGTTTATGCTGAGACTGGACCAAGAATTTTCATCAAAGACGCCAACCACAGGACCCAGGAGGTGGGAAAGCTGCAGAGAGGGAAGGTCCTTGACCAGGAAGAAGTAAAGTTCAGCGCATCTTGTCTCAAGTGTAAAATGGCTAATGACAACTTCTCTCAGTTCAAAACGCAAAGTCCCATTAGGGTTCCTTTCCAGCTTAGCGATGTTCTCCCTTTAGCTTGTGTCCACATCATTCCTGGAAGACCTTTTACCGTCCCCTGCAAGACTCCACATCCAGTCTCACTCACAGGTAAAACCCTAGCTCAAGTCACTTTTGCTTGAACTCTAATAGCGTTTCCCTGGGGCCTCTCTTTTGGAATCTTCTCTTTCTACTCGGAATCACTGATGCTTGTGCCCATACAGCACCTCCTCGGTGAGACACCAAGCTCCCTGGCAGAAGTCTGAGAGTGGCCCTTAACTAAATCTGCCCCCCAGTGGACAGTACAGTGCCTTGGGCTTCGTGACTACATCCCCTAAACAGGAAGAATGAATGATAGCTTCCTAAACACCTTGTGGATGATGGACTTTTCCTTTATGGTCTAGTTCTGGTATGACAGAGGAGGTGGGTGTCTGAGAGAATGAGAGGAGGGCGTGGGAAACTGCAGTGGCAAGAACAGGTGCAGCCTCTACGAAGGCACACCCTAAGCAGAAGCAGGGGCACCCTGTTCTGTCCAGTGACCCAGGCAGGGGACAATAACTGAAAAAGACAAATGCCCTTTCTAGACTGGAAGAATGAATCATCTTATACTACATGGAACTTGACCCTGTGATGGTTAACTTATGGGTTAACTTGACTGGGCTAAGGGATGCCCAGGTATCTGGTTAGATGTTACTTTTGGGTATATCTACAAGGGTATTTCCAGAAGAGATTAGCATTTGGACCTGTAGACTAAGTAAAGCAGATGGTCCTCCCCAATGTGAGCGGGCCTCATGTCATCCCTTGGAGGCTTGAATAGAGCAAAAGGATGAAGGGAAGACGTGGATCTTCAGCCCTTGGCTCTCCAGTTCTCAGGCGTTTAAACTACACCACCGGTTTCCCTGGGTCTCCAGCTGGCAGAAGGCAAACAGTGGGGCTTCTCAGCCTCCATGATCACATGAGCTAATCTTTCATAATAAATCTCTTCCCACATATCTATTAATATATAGATCCTATTGGTTCTGTTCTCCTGGAGAACCATGATTAGTACAATTCCTCGAAATATTTAGTTGAAGAGATTTTAAAACCAATCTCTGGCTGCCCTTTCAGTCCTCTGGCTTCACACTTGTGCTGTATTTCCTGAAATCCATGAGTAGAACCTATTTTAAATGTTCCTATAATTAAATCCATTTTTTACTTGACATTTTAAAAAGTGGTCCCTTTCTTCCACTTTGCAAATAATCAAAACCTCTAGCCTAAAAAAAAAAAAAAAAAAAACAAAACTGTGCTAAACTTAAGCATGCCTCTAATTTTAAACATTAACATGTGCATATTGCCCAGAGCTATAAATCTAAGGCATATCATTTGTGAATACACACATATGGCCACCCTTAACGATGCTTACTCTTTCATCTTTCACTAATGTGAATCCTGGGGTTCAGTCTAGAGCAGGTATTCACTTTTGACAACCCCACACGTAGACATGGCTTCTCTGTCCATTCCTTCAAGGATTGGTATTGAATCTCCCTTGTGTGCGAGGCCATGCCACCCCAACCCAATCTTTGGATCAGAGCCACTGGCACCCCTTTGCAGCAAGAGGCACCCATCTGTCCTAGGTGTTGGTCAACTTGTTTCAGAGAAGAGTAGCAATGCTAGGAGGTCACGTGAAGTGTTTGTGATCACCCCAGCGATTCACACAAAGGCACTGCAGACTAGTTACTGCAATGCATGGAAGTTAGGCCGTCTTCCCCAAGACAAATCCCAACGACAAAGTAACACTGAAATAACACTGCAAAGCTGCCAAATGCCACAGGCTGTGCAGTGAGGGAGAGAGGTAAATACTCCGATCAAACTCTAATAGAACACTCAATTACCTATGCTTAAAATCATCTAAAATATTCCCAGTAAGAGCCAAAAAAGACAAGAATACAACAACTTACCCAACATGTTTAGCGTCCCAATCGTATTGGTCTTTAACGTCTTGATAGGATTATACATGTAGTTTGGAGGGGAGGCTGGCGATGCCAGATGGTATATCTGGTCAACTAAAGGAGACAAATGGAAGCCTATTATTTCCAAGAAAAACACTAAAAAAATTCTGAACTCCTAGGAATTATACAATAATACAATAAAGGTGTTAGTGTACCTTTTACTGAAATTCTAGTTGGTATTATAGTAGTCTTTATAGAAACAAATTTACATTTCTAATTAGAAGAATTTTAAACAAAAATAGAAACTCTAATTATCTGGCAACAAAAACATGTGCTTAGCCAGTTATTTGGGTCTGTTCTTCTGTAACTAGAGTTCATCTGATTACCAAGTTGACTATTTTCTGAGACATTTGTCCCAGATAAAGCATTCAAATCTGAAGGAAGACATTTTTCAGGCACAGAATTAAGCATGAATATCTAGAGCAAATGTTTTTAGTTTGTGAAGCAAATCTGACATAAAAGCAAAGACAGGAAACTATGGGAGAAATTAGCCTTTCTTTTTGTTTTTATACATTCTGTGTACCTAAAACCAGACCCTGGGATGACACTTGGGGAGGGTGGTTTTTAAAGCCATGAGTAGCAAAACAATTCAGATTTCAAACAATTACCCCCTCCTGTGCACAGGTATTCACTTTAACATCATCTCCCACAGCCCTCTGCTGCCCAGGCCAGGTAACACCTGTTCACAGCAGAGAGGCCCTCAGGAACCAACCTCTCCCTGTGAAATGGCAGTGATGGATAAACACATGCGAGGAAAGCATCCTTCCAGACAGACCAAGGCTGTGCCATGCCATTCTTCTTTAGCTACAGGTGAAAGAAAACACACCCACCATCCATAGGAGAACTGAGGAACGGGCACCTGAAAGCTTCATTGCCAAAATGAGTCCTCCCTTGTGTACAGGTATGCAAGAGCACCTGCAGGACTCCTCTGCCCGCACTCTCCGGCTCCTCTCCACAGCCTCCCGCCCTCTTCCCGACCAAGGGACCGCTGCTTTCCTTAGGCACCACAACGGATCAGCCTGGAGATTCTCAATCAAGTTTTGCTCTGTATCAGTCATCCAGTGAGGCGGTGCCTGGGCTCCCAATACCCTGCCACAGGGATTCTAGGCTGGGAGACTCTGGGCCTTTATATATACATTTCTATGTTTTAAAAAGCTGAAAACCACTGAGTTAATTTAAAAATGGAACCACTGTTTCTTTTAAAAATAACATTTTTTCAAGAGAACCAAGAAAACACAAAACCTTTAAAAATTGTAGATAATGTCAATATGCAAATTAACTGAACAGATCTTTCCTAAGAGAAAAATCCTGTGACTATTGTCTCCGCTCCCACAAATTACTCTGAGTTAATAGCTAAAAATAAAAGCAAACAAAATTCTACTATGTAAGCTGTAAGTTAACAAGACAACTTTTTAAAATTAATTCTCACAAAATCCCATCATTCTGGGGCCCATGCTATCTTTTGAAGCTTACAGCTAGGACCAGCACGGACTGGGTCAGCACCTGTACACCTTGCTAACAAGCTCAAGGGCTGCAGGTGGAAGAGGCAGGACACTGGGAAAGGCACTGAGTTTCTTCTTCTAAAAACACCTCCTCTCACCCACTGCCACTCTGGAGTAGGATCGTGCCAGATTCAAAACAGAATGAGTCTGGCTGGACCTTCAGAGCTGAGCATGACACCTAAGAGCCCACTCAGGTGTGACAGGCACATCTGCTCATATAGACCAGCCTGCCCTGTGTGCCTCAAAGACAGTGTGGACCACAGTGCGTGCATTGTTATCCTACAGAACAAATTATTCAGCACTATTTTTACTCTTGAGGCGACAACATATGCAGGAAAGACAGGAAACTGCGTTAAAGACTAAGAGGAAAGGTGTGTCTTGAGAGTGCAGGATACCACCCTGGTATCTAACAGAAAGCCACTACCATTAGCACACGTCCTTCCCTCCCTATCTGCTTCAGGCCATTCTTCTTTAAGGCTCAACCCAGAGGTCAGTGTACGTAGGAAACCTCCCCATCGGCCCTGGTAAGAAATGATCCCCTTCCTGCTGGCGGCTCCTGATGCTTCATGCCGCCTTGCCAAATGATTCACACACATCTTCACCAGACAATAAGCTCACGAAGCATGAGACTCGAGTGTTTCCTTCCTTCTGGTCTCCAAACAGCTTTGCCTCTGCGGGGAGGGCAGGCTCCCGCCGTCACTTTGGAGCACACACGAATGCAGATTCCTGGGCCCGCTGCAGGTCTAGTCAATCAGGATGTGCAGGTGGGCCTGGAAACCTTCCACTTAAAACAAGTATCCCTCCACAGTGCTATGGCTCAGGCCAGTCCGGGAACAGTGCTCAATGAAAGCCAAATAAAGAGATGAGCCATAAATTGCGGCTTTTCCATCCAAAAAGGCTATTCTGCCTGGTCTGTCATTTTTTCACCATTCGACAGGTTTGCCCTTACTGTTGCTCCTGGAAAGCAACTCAGGATAACCCTCAAACTGTGTCATGACATTTCACTAGGTAGCAACATTGATGGATCATCCCATGCAGGAAGAATCAGAAAATGCCATGAAAACGGAAGTTCTCTGCAGCCTCTCTTCCCTAGGAGAATGCGTTCTGCCTTCATGTTAACAACAATAACTCCAGTTCCCATCCTAACAAGGACACTGCACCAGAGTCTGTTGATTAATTAATCTGGTAAGTAATTAGGAAGGGGAGAGAAGAGGGGACACTTCAGAGCAGGGATAAATAGCCAGCAGTGAGAAGTACTACATAAATTCTAAGTGATATTAATAACAACCAGCTCTGGAATGTAAATAAAGCAGCAAAGAGAACCCTCACTGCCCAGGAGAAAAAGCCCTCAGAGAATGTCAACTGCATAGTTCAAAGTACATGGAAAATGAGCATGACATTCAAAAACCCAAGTTGGGGGCTGAGAGAGAAAGACAAAGGAGGAAGGAAAGCCATGCCCGGACACAGGGCGTGATCGATGCTGACCGCCAAGTGGCCCTGCCATGACCCTTTCACATTTACAAGGCCATGTGCCATGAGCTCAGCTAGAAAAACAGGAGCCTCAAGAGAGGAGCCTAAAAGCCCCAATTAATGATCAACAGCATTCCTACCAGAAAGCTGGCAGGTCCCCGGGAAGGGGCAGGGTGAGGGGACAGCGGAGGCTGCGGGGCCCTGCTATGAACTCCGACAAGAGAAAAACCCAACTAGCCCAACCACGGAGGAACTCCCTGTGGGTCCTCGGGATGGATTTCTCTGTGCCTGAAATCTGCATATGAGCAATACATCAATTGAGAAGAAAAAAATCACTGCAAGAACTCGGGGTAACCCCAAACCATTGTTCATAACCCATCAGAGAACTCAAGCGTTACATTCTGCCAAAGGGAAAATCCACATAAAAACCAACTGCATGTTTCCAGGCCCCCGCTGATTTTTGTTCTTTGCCTAATTTCCTGACGTAGCTGCATCAAGGGTCCTCCTGTGCCACGCCCAGGCCCTAGTAAACTGCTAAGTTCCACTTAAGGATTTGCACCATGAAACTGAAGACTATGGAAACAAAAAAGCAAAACGATGAGTCCACTCTTTCTGTGAATGCGCATGACTATTTAGCATACAGTAAAATCCCATCATGTAGATATTTGCTACAGAACTCTTTTTTTCTACACCGGAATCAGAGGCCTGGCAGAAATACCACACAATGAGATGCCACTCTGTGTAACATGGAGTCCCACAGCGTGGCCCTAACCCTCCTCCCTAGCAACTGTACTTATGATGGCAAACAGGATTTAAGAAGAGACTGACTTTCTCAAAGCATAGAGACCAAATTTTTCTTGGCACAAAGAAGTAAAAGAGTTTGCCTTGATTTCATATCAAATAGCATTTACCTAAGGCAAAGGCTGCACGTGACAGAGGTCTGGCTCAGGCCCTGGGACCTGGCGTTACCCACCAGTGCTGCCGGCTAAGTACTGAGGGGTTCACCTTCCCTGTGATGGCACCTCAGGGAGAAAGCATTTCCAGTACCCTGGGCTGCTCTGTAGGAAACCCCTCATGGCTCCAAATTAAACAGAGGGAGATCTCTAAGAGCTGCCACCTCTGCAATTTATATTTATATTTGCAATATAAACGGAAAGTTGAGAAAAGAAATTTCTAAATTATTCTTCAACAGAAATACTCTAATCAGAGCCGCATGCCTCAAATGTCTACATAAATACGAACTGACTATCCTTGGCAAACACTGTTCCCACCCCACCTTTTTATACTAGGTGTCCAGGGTTGGTAACCTGGCCTCTCCCTTTTTCCCTTTTCTGGCAGCCCCCCTCATGGACTCCTAAGGGACTGGAGAATTCAGGTAAAAGGTGGGTAACAGAAAGGGCTCCGTGCCTTGGTTTCCTCACCTATGAAATGAGGAGAGTAACTGCCTACCTCTTATGAGCATTGAGAAAATTAAATATGCTAATCATAAACACTGATGAGAACAGTGTCTGGAAATACAGTAAGTGCCCAAGAAGTGTTAACTGTGGTCACTTTCTTCTTTTATTTTCCTGGAATTCTTCCACACCGGTACTGTAAGTTTCATCATCATTCTCCCCACAACATAATGGGCATTTCTACCTTTTCCTGTTCCCTACAGAAATACTGGTCTCAAGATTTCTGTGTATGCAGATGGTGGAAAAGTAAATTGGGACTTTTCAGGGAGGCACAGGATCTATATATCAGGATTCTGAAAAAACAAGTGTTTTGTGATAATGATGACAAAGACGTAGATCAGTGGTCCCCAACTTTTTGGCACTAGGGACTGGTTTCATGGAACACAATTTTTCCATGGTGAGGGGGGAGATGGAGTAGGGGTAATGGTTTCAGACAAATTCTCACAAGGAATGCTCGCTCAGTCTAGATCCCCTGCATGCGCAGTTTAGAGGAGGGTTCACGCTCCTATGAGAATCTAATGTTGCCACTGATCTGACAGGAGGCAGAGCTCAGGTGGTGATGGGAGCAATGGGGAGCAGTTGTAAACACAGGTGAAGCTTCCCTGGCTCACCTGTGGCTCACCTCCTGCTGTGCAGCCCAGTTCCTAACAGGCCATGGATGGGGACTGGTTCTTGGCCCCAGCGATTGGGGACCGCAGACTTAGAATATACATACTGGGTGACTTTCTGAAGCAAGGTTTACGATGGCCCCAAATTGCAAATAACCTAAACATCCAACAACACAAGCATAATGAAACCTTACCACAGTCATACCATGAGGACTTGCTAGTAAGTAAGGCAGAGGGGGAAAAATGTATCTTTGTAAACGGATCTGATACAGCCATACGATAGAATACTAAGTAGCTGCCAAAAAATAAAAATAAGTAAAGTAGCTCTGTATGTATGTTATAGAAATAGCACCAGGATACAGTAAGTGGAATACAGTAAGATGCAGGGCAATATATAACAGCCTACTTTCACTATGAACAGGGAGAAATACCAATATCTATTTGTATTAGCTGGGTCGCATACAGACATTGCAGATGAATACAAAAAAATGATTAATAGCAATTTCCTGAGGAAAGCTGGGAACTGGAAAGATGAGAGGGAGACTTTTTACAGCATTATCTTCTCTGTTTTTTAAAAATTGAATAGGCATATAACCATATTGCCTATTAAGCATGTTTTTAATTTAAAAAATCACATTTAGAAAAGGACTAGGCATTAACATCAACAGATTATTTTTGAATAGAAGGATCAAAGATGATTTTCTATTGGCTTTTTTATGCTCTTCCAAATTTTAACATGTATTCTTTTCATCGTCAGGAAAGGATATTCTTTTGAAAAGAGAAAAAAACTAAAGATTCTCTTCCATCTCATTCATCAAATACATACACAAGAAACCTAATTCTTTCATTTGGTTCAAAGTTTTGTTAATTTCTCTCGAGACTTCTTTGATGCGTGTGTTCTGTAAAAGTCTGTTGTTTAATCCCTGAGTATTCTGAGGTTTTCCAGCTATCTTTCTGTTACTAATTTCTAGTTTAATTCCACTGTGGCTGAGTACACTCTGTATGATTTCCAGTCTTTCAAGTCTGTTGAGGTGTATTTTACGGTCCGGAATGTGATCGATTGTGGAGAATGTTCCATGTGAGCTTGAGAAGAACCTGTATTTTGCTGCTGTTGGATGAAGTGGGCATTGTGGGAGCAGAAAGAGGGAAGAGATGGGGTCAGGAAGACGGGAGTTTTCAAATGCAGGGAGAAACCCACTGAAAAACAAAGAAAAACAGGCTTTAAACTATGGAGGTACAGAAATGTCTTATGCTCTCCCAATATAAATGCCAAACTGAGGAACTTAATACTCTGAGCAAAAGTCAAAAAGTACTAATAATTTATTGTATGACTCCAGTACGCAAGCATGTGTGTGTATTCACTTGCATATGTATATGCATGTTTGTGTGTATGTGTGCACTTGTGTGTATATATATGCATGTTTATGAGTGTATGTATACCTTTGCATGTTTGTGTATTTGTATATGCATGTTTATGAGAGGGAGAGGGTGTGTATGTATGTGTGTGTGTGTGTGTCCTACACACAGAAGTGGTAGAAATGGCCCAGAGCAGCTTTAGTATCAAAGCTCACAGTTAAAGAATATAATTTACTTATGAACATACACCATTCTTACTAAGTTCTGGTTTCTCAGTAGTGCTGAAATTATATAACCAATAGTCCTTTCAAACAATAAATGTTTATTGCTATGTGCACAAAAAAAAGGAGTAATAACAATACTAACATTTGCCCCAGCAAATGCAGAAGCTTATAAAAATCCATTTGTAATCTGACAGTCTGCAGCTGTGGCGTGGTGTGGCTCTGCAGATTCACAGCTCTGCCACTCCCGGGCGGAAATCAAGGTGCCCACAGGGTTGTGTTCCTGTCTTCAGAGGATGATTCAGGATGTTGGCAAGGTTCCCTTCTGTGAGGCTGTAGGACTGAGGTCCCGTCTCCTTGTTGGCCCTCAGCAGAGCCACCCTCAGCTTCTAGAGGCTGCCGTACTCTCTGGCTCACGGTCCCTACAGAGCCGGCCAGGGTGGGCCAGGAACCTCGCACGCTGCGAACCTCTCCAGCTTCCCTTTTGCCAGGTCTCCCCGAGGAATCTCCTCTACCGAATCTCTCTGCCAGACTCTTCCACTTTCTCTTGTTGCTTTTAATGGCTCATGTGATTATGAGGGGCCCACCCAGATAATCCAGAATAATCTCCATTTTAAAGCCTGCTGGTTCCTAACCACAATTCCAATAGCAAAGTCCCTGTACAGCAGTACCTGCATGCATCTCCGGCTAAATGCTGGGCAGGGCACCCTAGCAGGACACTGGCAGAACCCTGCCTGCCAAGAGCCCTGTCACCTGCACTGCTTCCATTAATCTCACGGCAGCCTTAGGAGGAAGGCTGAGTGGAAAGTGAGACAATGTATCCATTACATCATCTGATTCACTTTACAAAAACTTCAGCCTAACCTCAAAATGAATCCCAAATAGATTAAATAATTAAAATTAAATGTTACAGTTTTTTTAAACTATTAAATATTCATCTTCATCTAATCTTGGTACGGTTACAGTACAAAAGAAACAACAAAGGGGAAATGAACAGATGAGACTATATTAAAATGATGAAATTTCCATGAAATGAAAAGGCAAAAACTAGATCGGGGAAAAAATGCTAAACATATGCCCAGTGGTTAACATCCCTATCGTGAAGAACTCATACAAAAAGTAAATCTAAAAAATGGGTAAAAAAATCTATTTGAATTTCTTTTGTGAATTAACATGTTAGAAAGTCTAACCTTTTTAAAGAACAAAAGAGATGTGCACTGAACCACCGGTTTTCAATCAAATTAGCAAGATATTTTTGTTAGTAGTTTTTAAAGATAATGTTTAATGCTACTAATGAAGAAGTGAAATAGATACCCCCAAATAATGGAGACATACTACTATTTGGTACAATTCATATTTAGACTCTCTACTGAGGAAATAAAACCCAAAAACCCAAAGATATTTATTAAAAAACACTAGAGAACTTTAAGTAAGTTTAAATAAATTATGGTATATCCAAACAATAAGCAGTGCTCAGTGATTATACTGGCTTTTCAAGACACATGTTACTGACGTGGGGAAATAAATGTTCACGATTTGGTAACAATGGGAAAAAGCAGAGTCCTGCGCTGTCCACGCAGGGGGAGGGCAGCTGATGGTAGAAACATGGGAGTTGGGCAACCCAGGGCTGAGTCTGGCTCTGTCACTTAATAGCCTTATAACTCTGGGCAGGTTCAGACCCGACTGCAGTTTTCCATGTATATAACAGTGGGGATGACACCTCTTAGCTCTCATGGCTATAGTCAAATTTGAATGAGAACGAATGCTGAGTCTGTGTGATCCTAAGAGGTCCTAAGAGCAAGTATCTGCTGGCAGCTCTCACCAGCACACCTTAGACAATCTGGGAGGAACAAGACCTTTCCAAGTCTACCTAAGGACCCTGTGATTGTTTCCTGTGGCTGTTGTAGCTAAAGTACCACAAAACAGGTGGTTTAAAGCACCAAAAATTTATTCTCACATGAGTTCTAGAAACCAAAAGTGTGAAAACAAGGTGTCAGCGGGGCTACACTTCCTCCAGGCTCTAGGGGAGAATCCTCCCTTGCTCCTGCCAGATGTTGCTGGCTCGGGGCTACATAACTCCACTCTCTGCCTGGTCTTCACATGGCCCTTTCCTCTTTGCCCCACCTGTCTGTGTCTACACCAATTCTCTCTCTCATAAGGACACTTATCACTGGAATTACAGCCCACCCAGGTAATCCAGGTTGAACTTATCTGAAGCTCCTTATTCACATCTGCAAAGACCCTTCTTCCATAAAAGGTCATATTCAGGTTCTGGGGTTCAGACATATCTTCTGCGAGCCACCATTCAACCCATCACAGACTCAAGCCATAATTCCTTTAAAGTGGGAAAATTATCAGATGACTTCAAACACTTATAAGTGGGATTTCATTATTCATTCAGAATTCTGTACTGGCTAACATCCTATAAGCAGTGAAAAGCAACTGCATGCAAATAGCTCAGATATCAGACTTGTTAGGCAATAGGGATGTCGTCATAGTTGGTTCAGGCTGTTATAACAAAATAACCATAAACTGGTGATTTATAAACAACAGAAATGCATTTCTCACAGTTCTGGAGACTGGGAAGTCCAAGATCAAGGTGCTGGCAGATTTGGTGTCTGGTGAGGGCTCACTTTCTGGTTCACAGATGGTGCCTTCTCACTGCGTCCTCCCAAGGTGAAAGGGTCAAGAGAGCTCTCTGGAGCCTCCTTTATGAAAACACTAATCTCATCCATGAGGGCTCCGTCTCCATGACCAAATCACCTTCCAAAGGCCCCACCTCCTAATACCATCATCTTGGCGTTTGGATTTCAATACAAAAATTTTGGGAGGACACAAACATTCAGACCATTGCAGATGTGGACTACACAGATGCTACTTCAACAGGTCCATGAAGTTCAAAAACAGAGGGTGCCACGTAACAGTGAAGACATACTCGTCACTGTTGCAACCATTCTTTATCACAGAAACTAGCATAGTGCCTTTACACAGTAAGATCATTTCAAAACTAAAACACAACACGACATTCAGTGTGGCTCAATCAGACAGCTCACTCTCGGGATCTGGCTGCTCTGGCTACAACACCTATCAAGCTATAAATAACGGCATACGGTTTTCACTCACCTTCGATATAGAGGGGCTCCACCACGTCGTGGTTAATTAGCTCAAAGTTCTCGTGTCCGATCCAGTGCTCCACGTTTCTCTTCCTGCCCGTGAAAAAGTTGTCTACCACAGTTACCTCGTGGCCATCCATCATGAGTTTGTCCGTTAGATGGGAGCCCACGAACCCCGCGCCACCGGTTATCTGTATCAGGATAGTATGTGCAAAAGGCACATGAGAACACAGTGATGACTGATTCCATGGAGAAACATCTTTGGTGCAGTCACAACTTAGAATGGGGCGGGGCGGGGTGGTGGGAGGAAAACGACAAAGGTTTCAAAGCAGCCTCTTTAACTCTCACTGCACACAGCAAAGTCTGCAAACTCCTAAGCAGCCTAAAATTTCAAACTACCACCTAGTGAATAATATAGAAAAATCACAGTTACAAGTTAAAAATGTCTTCATTGACAGAGAATTTTATGTCATTCAAAGGTTCTTGTTTTATAATACATGGGATGCTGAACATCGCTTATATGGTTCTAAGACTACTATTGCAAATTTTTAAAACTATTTCACAGAAAAAGAGATTAGCAAAATGAGGATCTGGTGAATTATCGAAAAATATGCATTATTTAAAGTGGACTCAAAAACCTCATGAAAAACTAGTATCTTTTTTAAAATTATTTTTAAATAGAAAGAATCTCACTCTGTTGCTCAGACTGTAGTGTAGTGGTGCAATTATTTATAGAAACAAATTAATAAGCAAGAGATGCTGTTTGCAGACTAAAGCCCTAAATGATTTCCTCCACCACTTGGTTAATTTCTGAGTGGCAATGTGAACACTACGTAGTGTCGACTGTCCAGGCAAGGAGCAAAATGATGCAGTTATGAGGGGTCAAGACAGGAGCTCAGCAGCTACAGAACTTAACCCACCACCAATGTGAAAAGTCAATTGTGTTTGGGAAACAATTTTAAATGAATAAAGTTATTCCATCAAATTAAATAATGTAATTGGAAGGGGCAGGATAAAAAAGGTCTTCATTTTTTGGATGGCTACAGAAGGTGGGAGAGAAAAGAACAAGCTCAGAAAATAGAGTTGCAACATGAAACTGTGTTTTTCAATCTATTCTGTTTTATTCTCCACTCTGCCGTCTCTTCACCAAAATTCTTGTTCACTTTACCCTCCTGTTTCAAATTGAAAAATTAATAGTAGGAAAACACCAATTCTTTCTACCTAAAATAAAAAGCACCTAACCCCCTTGGTCTATGGTTTTGAAATATGTAATTCTCCATGAACCTCCTGTTCAAATAGAACTCACACATAGTACAATGCACCATGGTGAGAGATAGCAGAGCCACCTGGATGAAGACATGAGGGACGGGGGGAGAGAGGTAATATTAGCCCAGGCCCAGAAGACTCCTCTGTCACCACCGACTAGATAGTCATATATGCTCTGATGAAAATACTAACAGAATGGTTTAAAGCGGGATGGTTGAGAGTAGCCCTCCTGGTATGCAATAGCTTTTAATTAGCTTTATTGGGAGCATCATTTTCTAAATCCCCTTTGCTTTAGACATAAGAGACTAATACTCAGAGAAGTCAGGCTTTTGTCTAAAACCCTCAGATCCCTAGTCGCAACAGACTAAAGTTAACTCTCTTGAATTATCCCTATAAAATCAACTGAAACCAAGGGGTTAAAGCTTTGCTAGTAGCCTACGTTCCGTAAGGTATAGTCTTAGCTAAGAATCAATCAGCTGCTGCTCCTTAGTTTGCTTCCCTATAATTGCTTACCACTTACGAGCCTGGTCACAAGATTTAAAACTTCCCTTACTAGCTTCCATAGATAACACCTCTACTGTGGAACCTAAGATGCCTTTTAGGGGGTTTTCCACACCCTCCATTCTTATGACCCGCACTGTAGAAACAGACTCAGCGCAAGAAAGCAGCTCCTACCTCCCTGTGATTTCAGCCCCAACCCAACCAATCAGCAGTGCCAATTCCCTAGATCCCTGTCCGCCAAATTCCCTTTAAAATTCCCTGCCTAGAACTTCTTGGGAAGTGGATTTGAGAAAGTGCTCCTGCCTTCCTGTCTGACTGCTGAACGATTATTAAACTCTTTCCCCGCTGTATCTGTGCTATCTCAGGGCATCGGCTCTTTTCTGCACAGCCGGCAAAAAGAACCCTGTTGAGCAATAACGCTCTTATAATCACACGCTCTCTCTGTGACCTGTCAATTTGTCTGGCTCATGTTTTATTTTGAGCACTCCTACATTCTACCAGTACACCTGAACAATGATGATGAAAAAGGATTTTCCAGAAAAAATACCTAAATTTCAAATTTGATTCACCACCAGTGCTTAACTCAAGGGATGAGATTTCATTTTATTGTATTTTCCCCAGTTTTCTATGGTTTTTAAATTTTAAAAAATTGTAACTTTTTAAAAAGAAATTTAACCCCTTTTAATGTAACTTTATATAGCTAAATGCAAATGTTTCTGAAAATAAGACGTTGTGTAGCAGTCTAACATCATCCCTGCACCCAAAATACCTGGTGGACAGGTCAGACATAGCAGAAATTACATCGTATTAAATTAATCATCTCCAACATTTCACCAGTATTAGTAGTGACATAAAATCATTAGACGCACCTTAGCCTTGAAAATAATGCATTTGGAATTGTTTTTCTAGAGTGATTCCCTTCCATCTAAAATACTTAAAAGATTTATATAACATAGCTGGATAGTTATATAATTTTTTTTGTCCTAATCAATTTCAGTCCATTAGGCAAGTGTTTCAGATGGAAACAAAATCAGCAGAGGCTCAGTGTTTAAAAAGCTTCATTAGGAACACTAATCACCAAACCCAAGCACACCCTTTGAATAATGAGGAGCTAATACCCAAAAGACAGTAGGAGACAAGATGTAAAATCTCTTGCAGTGAAATAGATTAAAACTTACACAGCTTCACATGGCTCTCCAGCATTTGAATCCATATCAGTGTGCTGTATTTCTTGTCCATGTGGGGGCTAATAGGCAGCTAAAGTGGTCCAGTTCAAGGTCAGTATTCGAATTCATTATGCTTAGCAAATCAGCAAAAAGAATGTATTTCTGAACAAACCTCTTCTTTCTGTTGAAGCAGTCCTAAGGCCTTAACAATTACTGAAAAGGCTTTAAGTTTTAGCAACAATATGTCAGGATTGGCTACCAAATGACTCTGAAATGTGCTTAACCTATGAGATGGGAGATGAGTCAAAAATGCTAAGTCCATTTGTTGTGGTGACATGTAAAGTGAAATAAATTCTACAATACTCAGCATCAACAGGAAGATCACTCCACATAGAAATAAGAACAACCCTGGCAAGACTGTGTAGGGTTCATGTATCAGTGTTGCAATGGTTTAAAGGTGTCCTCCAAAAAGCATGTGTTGGTAACGTACTCCCCAGTGTAACAGTGTTGGGAGGTGGGGCCCAAGGAGAGGATATCGGGCCATGAGGGCTCTGCCCTCATGAATGGATTCATGCCATTATCACAGGAGCACGGGGTCATCATTGAGGGAGTGGGTTCCATATAAAAAAACGAGTTCTGCCCTTTTTGTCTCTCTCACCCTCTCTTTGCCCATCTGTCATGGGATAACCCAGTAATAAGGCCCTCACCAAATACCAACCCCTTGATCTTGGATACCCTCCCTCCAGAATCATGAGTCAATAAATTTCCATTCTTTATAAATGACCCAGTCTCGGGTATTTTGTTATAGCACCACAAAACGCGCTAAGGCAGAAAACTGACACTGGAGAAGTGGGCTGTTGTTATAACAAACACCTGCAAATGTGGAAGCAGCGTTGGAGATGGGTGATGGGCGGAGGCCAAGAGAACCGGGAGAGGCAGAGTAGGAAAGGCTACTGCCATGAATGCAGCATTAGAGGCCATTCTACTGGGGGCTCAGTAGAAGAGGAGAGCCCTCCGGAGTCTGAGAGGACTTAAGTGGCTGTGATCAGAATGCTGGTAGAAATACGGACAGTGAAAGTCATTCTGATGATGTCTCAGGAGGAAATGGGGAACAAGGCATTGGAAACTGGAGGAAGGGCCATCCTTGTCACAAAGTGGCAAAGAACTTGGGCAGATATGTGTTCTCATCCTAGGCCTTTATGGAAGGCAGAACTTAAGACTGATGAGCTAGGGTATCTGGCGAAAGCAATTTCTTAACAAAATATTGAAAGAGTTGCATGGCTTCTTTTAACTACAAACAGTAAAATAAGAAAGAAAAAGGATTTAAAGATAGAACTTACAATTACAAGGGAAACAGAACAAAAAAATTTGGAAAATGTCCAGACTAGACACATAAAGAATGAAGGTGCACCAATAGAACCTTTGATAAGGGGATTAGCATGGCTAGAAGGAAGCCAGGTTCTAATCATCAAGAAAATGGGGAATGACCCTAAGGCATTTCAGGGACCTTCCAGGTAAGTTAGAAGGTTGAGGACAAGGTTTCCAGAGAGGTGCTCGAGGTCAGCACTCACTGCCCGGTGCTGCCTCCAGGCTGTGCTCCCTGTACTCTGGCATAGTGCTCCTTGGCCATCACAGCATGGCTTAAGCCAGCCCAGGTGCAGCTCAAGACGCCACTCCTGAAGGTACATGCTATAAACCTTGGCAGTGACCACACGGTGCTCTAATTCTTCAGGTTCACAGAATGCATGAGCTGTGGGGGCATGGCTTCCTCCACTAGATTTCAAAGGATGCTGTTGACAGCTTTGTGGCCCAGACAGAGACTTCTCACAGAGGTGGAGCCACCACCAAGACTCAGGAACTGTAGAGCCACCAGTGTGTAACACCAAGCTGAGGAAACTACAGGCACAAGACTCAAATTTGTGACAACTGCTGGGTGGACCGAGCCCAAGAAAGCCACAGTGGCAGGGCTGCCTAAGGCCTTGGGGGGCCAACCCCCACCCCAGTGTGCCCAGGATGTGGGACACAGAATCAGAGAAGATCATCCGGAGCGTTAAGATTTGACGTTGTTCACCCTGTTGGATCTGGGGCTTACTTGGGACCAGTTACCCCTTTTTTCTTGTCTATTTCTCCTTTTTAGAAGGAGAACGTCTATCCTACGACTATCTCACCACTGCATTTTGGAAGTAGATAACTTGTTTTCATTTCACAGGCTCACAGCTGGGGGAATTTGCCTCAGGATGAATCACGCCTTGAGTCTCAACCATATGATGCTGAGATGAAACTTTGGACTTTTGAGTTGGTGCTGGAAAGAGTTAAGACTTCAGGGCTACTGGAATGGACTGAATGCATTTTACATGTGAGAAGGACATAAATTTCAGGGGCGGAATGCTATGGTTTGAATGTGTCCCCCAAAAGGCCAGTGCTAGAAACTTAATCCCCAATGTAACAGAGTGGGAACTGAGAGATGATTAGGCCATGAGAGCTCTGCCCACATGAACGGATTAAGGCCTTACAGATAAAGTAGGTTCTACGTAAAAGGATGAGTTTGGCTCCTTTTTCTTTCCCTCTTGTCCTCTCATTGCCTTTCTGCCATGGTATGACACAGCAGGAAGGCCCTCACCAGATGCCAGCCCCTTGATATTGGGGGGCTGGAGGCCTTCAGAACCATGAGCCAATAAATTTCAATTCATTATAAACTACCTGGTCTGTAGTATTATTATAGATAGCAGCACAAAACAAACTAACACAAGTGTACACCATCAGATTTTGTGATCAATCTGACAACCTGGCAACAAAAACCTTAGAAAAACTAACTTTTCTCTACTACTTGAGACATGAATATATTTCTAGATTCATGCTCAAATGCATATATCTTTTTGATGCAATAGAAATAACCCCCAAAGAAGAGCATACAAGTACTAACAGACTTTAGAGTTTGCTCAGGGTGAGACTGATATAAGCCATCTCAAAAAGGCAAGAGACTGGTGGAATCAGAATGTGGTGCTGTTATGTAACTCTGTGCACATGCTATAAACCACTGAATCATAACCTTAGAAGTATGAATTTTATATGTGAATTATCTCTTAATTAAGAAAGTGTCTTAGCATTATAAATAATCAAGCTTACCATTATAAATAAGCAAGCTTACCAAAATTCTTTTACGATCCTTTTCTGATAAAAACTTCACTGGTGGGTATTTCTGGGTAAAGCTGTATGACATGAAGGGATTAAAAAAGAAAAAGTCAAACATCTCATTTGAGTATTTCCTCCTCCTACTATCAAAGCAAATGCCAGATTTTTAGAACTGTTACTTTCTCTCTACTCTGAATGAGTGTTGCAGGAACCGAGTGTTAACTGGCTAACTCGAGTTCAAGAAATAGCTAACCTGCTCCTTGTTTAGAATCAAGCTAAGGATATGACTTGAGATTCTATTCTTGAGAAGCAAAAATTTAAAAAGCTGCAGGCAACTAGGGGCCGCGAAAGCAGAGCAGGCACTACCTCTACTAGTCCAGTGAAAAACACACAATGAGGGAGGAGGTGGCATTCTCCTCCGCTATGTTTGGGTCAGAAGTAAGAAAGCAGTTTTGTGAAGTCACAGCCCCAATGCTGGAGGAACTCGCAAAAGTGAGAAAAGATGTCAGTAAAACTCTGTCTCCTGTTCCAGGCAGTTCCCCAATTGCAGAATCCCCCTCTGAGCAGTGTCCCTGAGTAAAATGACTGAGCTCAGCACTGCATGTCTCTTACTTTCTGCTCTCACCCGATCTTAAGTCTTACCTTTATCTTTTGATGCCCTCTTGCCCCTCCCAAGGTGCCATTGGTCCCCAACCCACACTGATGTCCAAGGAGCAGGGCAACATAATCAGTGTATAAAATGTCCAATGAGAAGTGAAACTGCAGATTTGAAATGTACATTCTTAAAGTGATTCAGTTAGGAGTAAAAGTGCTTTAAATATAATCCAAGAGATCTGCTTTGTTATTATTTTAATAGGTGAAGTGTGGCACTGTCCCAATCCCCTCCCTGTCACCAGCACCAGTGCAGCTCTAGGATACAGAATGCACTTCCCTAATTGTCACTGAACTGAACAGAATATGACAGGTCATTGGACAGAAGCCCTTAAAGCAGGGGTTTCTCATCTCTGGAAGCACACCTACATTGGAGGCACAGCGCTTTCTTTTACAATGCCTCCCCTAAGGGTTCCCAAATTCTCAAAAGGTCAAGTTCCCCTTGCAGACTACAAAATCAGATGGGAGAGTCTGAGGGCACAGGTGGGAACCCTGGCCTTATCCCTTGTTGGTTCTGTGGACCCCCACACAAGCCCCTCAACAGCACTGTGTACCTCAGGGTTTCCTCCTCCACCCAGGGGGAGCAACGGCTCCCGAACTCCAGGACTCCCTGAGTGCTTCATGAATGTTACCTATGTGTGGAGTAGAGGCAAATTCTGCCTTCAGTCACAGCCCTGCTGAAGACTGGAGGGAGCCAACAGTTGCCTTGTTTGCCACATAAAACTTCTTGTCATTCCATCTCCTCCCTCAACTACTCAGCTGGGGAATGGTACCCTAAATCTCAGTGTTGTCTGCATGCGCCCCTCGCACCCACCCCACCTTCCTTCATTCTCTGTAGCTCACACGTGCATGCCTCCAGCCTCCGGCTCCACAGCCAGCCCCAGGGCACAACTGCAATTCTCCTTTCTTCCCCCCATGGTCACGGGCACCAGGGATCGCTGGCGCCGTCTCTGACTTATCACTTTCCTTCACTCGCTGTGGGAGTTCCTCCCCGACCCCCTCTGTGGTTTTAGACACAGTGCCACATGGGGTAAGGGTGTACAGCTACACAGCGGACGTGCTGGGAGAAAAAGCGATTCCGTGAGCGGAGGCACAAGGCTGTGCCATGGCACCCCGGGAGCTAGCACGTCTGTTTGGCTACGGAAACGAATTTCAATCCAAGTTGTGAGCTTAGAATACTCCCCATCTGAAAGCTTAAAATGAAATTTGGTATGCTATTTATACCAGAAGGAAAACAGCGAACTGTTTTATAACAGGAAATGTACTTCAAAGAAATAAAACTGAAGCAAAGGCACAGTTGCTAGACACACACAGTTATGGGCAGGGTGGGGTGGACTAAAAAATACTTCAAACCCTGTGCGCTAAAACCTTTAATTTAAAAACCAAAAAAATAGGTTGGGTTGCTTGCCTTGCTTTTCTTCAATGTGTAGCTACCAAGTTTTAGATTTTATATGTATGATCAAGTTATTAAACTCTTAAAAAACTATCTTACACCCCTCACGTCTTCCTTGGAGAAGTCACACACACAAAGCTGTGAGTAGCAGGATGGGGAAGTGGCCTTCCAGGCCTCCTCAGCATGCCTGGAATACTCTGTCTCCCTGCAGTTAAGATGACAGACGACGGAGACCCCGAGGGTGCTACTGGCTGGGCCACACCCTTGGCCACAGCTCGGGTGCCTGAGAGCACCTGCTGACTTGACCCATGCTGGGCAGCGGGCACTGGCTTCTTAAAGGCCTGCAGGAGGTGAAACTCCTACCCAGGGGACTGATTCATCCATTGCCTGAGCAGTGTTTAAAGTGGGCATGAAGCCCACATCCTGAGTGTGAGAGATAAGCAAGTGAGGCAGAATGAACTGGATAACGAATCTTTTCTTAAACCCCCGCCCTGCATTAATCCTTTACTAAGCATTTTATGCCATTCCAGACTCTAACCTTACTGTTTAGTAGGCTGGCCAGTAAGAAGTATTCTTATTCAGAATTTAAATTATCGTCATCATTTGCTATCTATTCAAAGAACTTTTTTTTTCTTTTTCCAGAGATAGGGTCTCACTCTGTCACCCAGACTGGAGTGCAGTGGCATGATCATAGCTCACTGCAGCCTTGAATTCCTCATCTCAGGCAATCCTCCTGCCTCAGCCTCCAGAGCAGTTGGGACTGCAGGTGTAGTCACCATGCCTGGCTAATTTT
>CAUYSK010041737.1:0-16301 GCA_963575035.1 Avahi laniger | reverse complement strand
CTGTAAATGGGCAAATAGTAAAAATTCAGTATTTTTATTTTATTGTAGACCATACTGTGTCTGTTGCAGCTACTCAGTTTTGTAGTTGTAGTGTGAAGGTATCCATAAATAATACCTAACGAATATTCATGGCTGTGTTCGGATAAAGTTCGTTATAGAAACAGACTTGTGGTAATTTCTTTGTCCCAATTCTCCCTCTAGAGCTGTGGTTCTGACTTTAACATCTCAAACTTCAAACATGAACTCGAGAGCTTAGTAAAACAGTTTACTAGGCCCATCCGCAGAGACTCTGGTTTTCTAGGTTTCGTGGGTAGGGACCACAAATTTGTGTTTCTAAAAAGTTCTTGGATGATGCAGAAGCTGCTGGTCCAAAGACTCTGCTTTGAAAACCATTGTTTTAATGATTTATCCAGGAATATATAGCAATGAGGCAAAATTTTTTAGATTCTTACTGTGGCAGTAAATTCTCCTCTTTTAATTGAACTACGTTACGCCAGGCTCCAAATTTTATGAAAGCAAAAAGGAGGGATTTGATTTGTAAATGACATAAAAGCTAATGTTTGGAGTTAGAATTTCATTCTTTAAAATTCCATATATGTTAATTCCAAAGTAAGAAAGACTCCTTGTCATATAAATTAAAAGTAGGAAGAAGTAGAAAAGATAAGAGATTTTGAGTGGAGGTAAAATAGAGAAGTGACTCTAACTAATTAATTAATTGTGTTTTAATTATCAAGTGAAACCAGTACTTTTAAAATTTTACCTTTTTATATAAGTATGTACAAGTAGAAACATGTCTTAAAATTCTCTATTTATTCTCATTAGTGGTAGATCTCTTTTCTTATCAGGATACCAAAAATTTTTTTTTTTTTTTCCTGGCCATGCAAAATACTGGGTCTTTGTTGTCATCTCTGAGTCATGATTATAAAAAAAGGAAAAATAGTTGTATGTGCATATGTATATATAAATACATATGTGTATGTGTGTGTGTATATATAGATATATACATTCTTTCAATTTCCAGTAGTGCCTGTAATTAGAATTCAAGGGCAAAAAGTAATTCTATATAGAGACCAGAGAAAGCTGTAGACATCAAAATGATGTGTTTCCCAGGAGACTAGTCATGTGGTTTTTCAAGAAACATTTTAGTACATTTTTTAATTGATACTTTTTTATGTTTTATGTTCTTTTGCTGGTCCCATAGACTAAATAGTAGACGCTATTAAAATTACAGTCTGATTTTTCTAAGTAGTTTTTGAATATAATTTTCTCTCAAAAATTTTGAAAAATGAGTACACTGTGAGGTAATAGAATACCGTATTAGGTTTTTGTTTCTGTCTCTGACTTTAGACTTTAGCTGTCTGCTCTGAAGAGTCACTCAGTCTCTCTAGGCGTCACCTCTGAAATGATGATTTTGACTAGATAATCAGGGAGGTTCCTTCCCTCTCTGAAAGTCTGTAATTGTTATAATAGTATAATGAATTCTATAATTGTTTACAATTGGCTCCTGTCAGCCCTTCTATTTTTGGTTGTATAATTTGTTTATTGTCACTTGAACAGATAGTACTGAAATGACTGCAAAAAACTTTTAAAAAATACAGATATGAAATAAAAACTTAAGTTTGCTTTTATAGTTACTGGTAACATAATTTTAAATCACATAAATTCATTTATGATAGTTAAAAAAATAGATATACAAATGCATCATCAAACTCATATTTACCTATTTTAGAATCAATTTTAGAATAGAATACAAAATATAATTTTAGAAAAACTGAAGAAGTAATATGCTAATCAGAGAGTATAGTCATTTTTACTTTGAAATAGCAAAATTTTAAATTGTGCAATGCATTTTCATTTACTTTGTCAAAATTGACATTCTTTGAATCAAAACTACTCTTTCTTCCTTGACTTCTAGGTTTGATATACGCTTGATGAAAGAAGGTCGCATGAAGGGACAAGCTTTCATTGGACTTCCAAATGAAAAAGCAGCAGCAAAAGCCTTAAAGGAGGCTAATGGATATGTTCTTTTTGGAAAACCCATGGTGGTTGTATCCTTTAAATCAATCTGTTTCAAAACTATGTAATTTTTAGGAGAAGGACATAACTGACACTAATTTTTGTTATCCTTTAGTAATTTCAACATTGGCATTTTAGCTTAAGATATTCAGTTACAGTTAAACATGCCTTAGCTGAGTCAAATGAAAGATAATTTAGATTTTTATTGTAAAATAAAAGAACTTCAGCAGCATGAGATTGTTAAATTTCAGCCAAGTTTAAACTTTTATGCAACTCAAAATATATACTCATGCTAAGCATAAGAGACTACATTTGGAGTCATTAAATAAAGAACTCATTATAGTTTTATTATTTTATTATATTGCAATTCACATTTCTTCTTGAGAATGTTAATAACCAGAATATATCATTGATTAACCATCTTGCTTTTAGTGGTTAATGCAATTTGCAAACTAGAAATCAGTAATGTAAGTAAAGAAGCAAGGTCCATGTGTAAAAACATAATGACTGTAAAGATTAATTTTTTATTTCTCTTCTAAGTCATGGACATAGGTAGGAGACAATCAAAGTAAATTAAAAAGCTTTACTCCTACCTTACATTACAAAGTTTTTGCTAATTATTTAGAAGAGATCAACTTCACGTTCATGAATCAAACCTTAATTTTAAAATATTAGCAATTTGCTCGATCTGCTAGACCAAAACAAGATTCTAAAGATGGAAAAAGAAAGTATTAAAAATTAATAAAGGTAAGTGTGGATAAAACGCAATAAAAAGACAAGACTATTTCTTGAGATAAAATTAAAGAAGAATAAAATCCTGATAGAGTAGTAATTCAGGTATCTCTTAAGATTTTTTTAAGGAAATACCTATGTAGTTAATTTCCATTAAACTTCAAAATTATAACTACAGAATAAAGCCCATTTATATGTAAAAATTAAGTTTGGAGAATGAATTTTGTAAGGGCAGTGTGTCAATTGCTCTTTATTTACTTTTTCTGCCTAGAGTAAAGCAGTGGCTTAAACTTTAACATGTATTACAATCACTTGGAGAGCTGATAAAACAGATTCCTAGACTTCTCCCTTCCCCCCAAGAATTTCTGATTAGTAGGTCTGAGGTGGGGGCCTAGGGTGACCAACAGTTCCATTTTTCCCCTCACTGAGGGGTTTCCCAAGATGCTGGACTTCCAGTGCTGAAATGGGAAACTTGCCAGCCAGGACAAAGTGGTCATCCTTGGTGACACTTGAGAATTTGCATAACTAATGACTTCCCAGATAATGGTAAGACATCCGGTCTAGGGACCACACTTTGAAAACTCCTGAGGTAAACATTTAAAGCTAAATTTTCTAACTTAAAATTCTACAGTGCTCAATATGTAAAATTAATTACTAACACACCTCATGAAAATGTTGGTGGAGTTAAATCTTTTGTCTTTGAAACAAGTAATTTTAATACTTACATAATTTAATGATTAAAAATATTTAAAGTTTATGTTACTTTAAGAAATGAATAGAAATATATTGTGTTTTTTACTTTAAATATCTTTCTCCTTTTGTAAGCTGGAAGAACATGAAGTAAATTGGTCAGAATTACTGATGTTTAGCTGAAAAAAAATGATATGATTAAATAAGAGAAAATTTTACTTAATGTTTAGTCCCTCTGTGAGATGCTTGAATGTTTGAATTTTCTTATATTTATACTTGGGTAGTCAGAAGTTTTATAAATACCTTAGAGGAAAAATTAAATAATTTCAGTTTGTATTTCAAAACATCATTTATTTATAAATCTAATGCTGAAAAAATAAGAAAAAATTTAAACTGCATTCTGCTGTTCTTCTTTAGAAGCATTCCTACGTAAATACTACTATAATACTGTCATGCAAAATGTATCCTTTCTTGTCGTATCCTTTTTGGGGCAGCATTTTTTGTTTTTTGTTTTTTTTCCTAGAAATATTTGTCCCTGTCCCACCTATTGATCCAGATTAAGCTATAATTTTTATACTTTATTCAGATGCCATATTTCTAAAATTATTTGTGTAGATTGAAGAAATCTTTTATGTTTTTTAGATTTGTTGTTGAATTTTTTATATTGTCCTTTAGGTTAGTGAATCAGGTCAACTTACTTGAAGAATGTATGCATTTGCTTTAACTCAGAATGTGGTCTTGTTTCTTCTATTTGTGTATTTCCTAAACCTAAATCAGTAACATAGGCTTTCTGTTTTATGGTATATCTGGTTTAGGTGTTCTATATAATGTGTTGTTAAATTTCATTGGGGAAAGGAACTTTTTTCTTTTAAAAAGTCCATATAGTGAAAATTAAAATAGCTGGATTTTTATGTAAATTCTAAATAAAAATAGCAGACCTCACATCTGAGGTCTTATTAGTGAAATCTCTTTTGGCATAGATAGCAAGTAGAAGTATCTTTGTTCTTTCCTTTTCTTTTTCTAAACAAATAAACAAAAAAGAATAAGAAAAGAATAACAGAGGGAAGAAGATATAAGTTGACTCAGGGTAGCACATTAAGTGAAAAGAAAAACAATCCTGGTAGATCATAAGAACAGTGGTCTCCAGACTGGTGGATGACCAGAAGGACCCAGAACAGTGGTTCTCAATCTTGGCTGCACATTGGAATAATCTGGAAACTTTTAAAAAAAATACTAATTTAAAAAAAAAAATCTTAAAAAATAAATTGATTCCTGGTTCACTTCCTAAGAGTTTTGATTTAATTGATTTGGAGTACAGCATGGATGCTGGAATTTTTCAAACCTCTCAGTGTGCTTGTAATGTGCAGACAAGGTTGAGAACCAGCAAGGAAGAGTTTTTATGCATAAAGATTCTTAGACTCTATCCTGGAACGAATAGATCAAAATCTCTGGGAATGAGATCTAAGAATCTCATTTGAAAAGTTTCCTTAGCAATTTCTAAGGATTGACTAGTTTGCATACTACTTTGTTTGAGTAAAATGTTTAGACACCTAATACCAACCTAGCCATCCTACCCTTTCTAAGTAGGAAAATAAAGGGTTGGAGCCTCTACATTTCTTTGGTGAAAATTATTAGTACTATTAAAATAACTCAAAATTCTGTTAATAATCATTATCATCCTAAAAGTACAAAAGTCAATTAGATATTGAAATTGTAGTTGTTATTTTTCTGTAGGCACAGTTAACATTTTTTTAATGTTATAAATAAGTTTCTTTGTAAGTTGTTCATCTAGGTAATTAAATTTTGTTGTACTGACATGATTCACTAATTTTCCTAATATCAATGTTTTAGCTATTTTTAAATAAGGTGTTTTATAATTATGATTATTTTAATGGACTTTTTTGGTGTTTTAGGTTCATTTTGAATTCCATGTCTCTCAAGTGCTTTCCAACTTTGAGGGGAAGAATTTGACCACCTGGACTGTGGAACTGTGCGTAACAGCTTTGAAAGTATATTTAAAAATTTAATCTATATGCATTTAATATCAGTTTATTGAAACTATATTGCCTGTATTTTAATGACCTTCCTCAAATATAATAAATTATTTTCTTCTAGTAAAGTCATATTTGAAATTTTTCTTTATGTATCCTTGCCCTAATTTCATACTCCATTTTTGTACCCCCAAATCTGTCATCTATCAGAACATCATTCAAAGGTGAAAATATTTCCCATGTGAATTATTCTCTTTCCTTAGTGAAATTAGTTTAAACTGTATGTAAGCTGTATGCAAGTAGAAGAAATTTGATATTTTTCATGATTTGTTTTTATTGCTACTCTCTTGAGTATATAACAACAGCTTCTCTGTAAGTCACTGCCAAAAGGATTGTATCTTCTGTAAAAATTCTGTTTAGAATCATAGCTTATTCACTTTTACTTAACAATATTATGAAGTAGGGAGAGTAAGAACATTAAAGATAGGAATTAGAAGTATGGAGAAGTGAACTCTGGAACATGCCAATGTTTAGATAACAGGTAAGTAAGGAACCGCTAAAGAAAACTGAGAGGGAATAGCTAAAAGCTAAATGAAGAAAGTATCTCAAGCAGGAAAGGGTGATCAAATATTAATATATATGTATATAAGAGAATGATAGAGAGGAATTTACTATAGTGAGAATTGAAGACAATTCTTAAGGAGTCTTGCTCTTCAAGGGGATGTGAGAAATGTATTGTTCATGGACGGTAATGTAGTATCAAGAAGTTGTTTGTTTTTAACGATTGAAGATACATCAGGTTTGTATGCTAATGGGACTGATCATTGAAGAGAAAAAATGATGCAGGAAAGAGAGGGATATTGCTGGAGCCATATGTCTGGTATATAAATAGAAAGTTTAGGGTTTTTTGGTTTGTTTTTGTTTTTTGGGTTTTTTTTTTTTGAAACAGAGTCTCACTCTGTTGTCTGAGCTAGAGTGCTGTTGCGTCATCCTAGCTCACAGCAACCTCAAACTCCTGGGCTCAAGCGATCCTTCTGCCTCAGGCTCCCGAGTAGCTGGGACCACAGGCATGCGCCACCATGGCTGGCTAATTTTTACTATATATATATATTTTTAGTTGTCCAGCTAATTTCTTTCTATTTTTTTTAGTAGAGATGGGGTCTTGGACTTGCCCAGGCTGGTCTTGAACTCCTGAGCTCAAACAATCCACCTGCCTCAGCCTCCCAGAGTGGTAGGATTACAGGCGTGAGCCACCACGCCCGGCCGAAAGTTTAGTTTTAAAAATAGGCACATAGGTAGCTCATTAGTTACAGTAGGATGAAGGACAGATTATGTAGGTCTAGATGTTTATAGTTGGGTAGATAGTAGGAGCATGTCAAAGTTTTGTTACATTTTTTTCAACGAAGTAGGAAGCAAGTTCACGAAGAGGGAAGAAATCATGAAGGATTGAGGAAAGAAAAGGAGATGTAAAATAGACACTAGAAAAGTAGGAGCATAAGCATACCCTTAGAAGGAATGCTAGGTAGTTCCTAAGTACCTACTTTCACTTTCAGTCTGTGGTTGATAATTTAAGTGAGATCAGTCAATGTGGTTTTGTGTTTTTTTCCAGTTCAGCATAGGTGCCATCACTGAGTAGGCACAGAGTTGAATTTAACCAAAATTGAGATTTCCCTAGGTGAACACAACGAAGTCGGAGATGAGCTAAGGTGTTGATATATTCAAGAAAATGATTATAAAGGAGGAACATGGAAAGTAATCTGGGTAAAGAGTGAAGTGAGAAAATAAAGAAGGGTGAGACACAGTAGAAAATGGTATGATCAATTGTGAATTGCAGTAGGGTTTAAGATGTCTTTACTTGAGATAGGACCAAGAAAATTGGGAAGTTGAAATAAGAATAGGGTGACTGAAATTGGAAATATTAGAGTACGGTACTTAATGCTTATGAGTTTTAGGATGTGGAGATGGGAGTAGGGTAGAGGCAAGGTGATAGGAGATAATGAATTCAAGAAATTGAGAACCGGCCGGGCGCGGTGGCTCACGCCTGTAATCCAAGCACTCTGGGAGGCCGAGGCGGGCAGATCGTTGGAGCTCAGGAGTTCGAGACCAGCCTGAACAAGAGCGAGACCCTGTCTGTACTAAAAAAAAAATAGAAAGAAATTATCTGGACAACTAAAAATATACAGAAAAAATTAGCCGGGCATGGTGGTGCATGCCTGTAGTCCCAGCTACTCGAGAGGCTGAGGCAGGAGGATCGCTTGAGCCCAGGAGTATGAGGTTGCTGTGAGCTAGGCTGACGCCATGGCACTCACTCTAGCCAGGGCAACAAAGTGAGACTCTGTCTCAAAAAAAAAAAAAAAAAAAAAGAAATTGAGAACCCAGGGTGTTAAAACGATTATCTAAGTGGATTTTTGAATGTCAGAAGGAACTATGCTGAGTACTTATAGTAATTATTTTATCTTTACCACCTTATAAGAGGAGAGCACTTCCCTTTGTAATGGAAAGTTCTTTCATGTGTCAACTATGAAATGTTCCATTACATTTAATTCCCTTTACTAATGCATATAAAAGAATAGTGACCTCATTAGCATTATCCAGTAGAGATGAGAGCTAACGCCATGTGTCAGACACCTAAGAGTTAGAACTAACAGGTGTTAGGAGGAATAGAGAGTTCTTACCCCAAGTACATAAGCTACTAAATATTCTACCCTAACATTGTCCAAAAACAAACTGTATTAGAGATACAACATTCACATAAAAACTAGTAGAAAATCTTTAAAAAAGGAAAAAAATTCAGCAAGCATTGAAAAAGAATCAGGAAAGAGACCCTGTGTGCAACAAACATAAGAGAAAGAAAATGTAGGAAATCAAATAAGACTTTAGAACATCTATGATTAATATACAAAGACTTGAAGCATTTACATCTATTAAAAAAGTATTAATTAGAAATGAGAAGGGATATTTGACTACACAAGAAGAAATTTAATTTTTAAAAATTTAAAAATAGCATTTAATATAGTATTTATATGCCAGGATCTTTGAAAATCCAAGTTCAAGAAGAAGATTCAAGCAATCTTATGAAATTTTTCAGAACTTCGGAAAAGATACACAAAATACCATTATATATTGTTTATAGAAATATAAGATAAATTACAAAAGAGCTTCATGGAAACGATCATACCAACTGTGGAAGACATTGAACATCTTGCTATGGAAGGAAAGGAAAATGGAGGGGAAAGAGATTGACATTGAGTGAGAAGCTCTGCATATTTTGTATTTTTCTTTAAAAAAGATATTTAAACTCAATTGTTTTTCCCCGGTTCACACCAATGAAAATACTGTTACAGTTTTTATTTCTGATCTCATACTTACACACAGAATGTATTATTGTTTACAAATACTGGTGCTCATCCTCACAAGTGAATTTGAAATCCTGTTGAATTTGGGAGTATCCCTGAGATTTGCCTTGACAGTGAAATATGAGCAGAAATAATGTTTTACTCTGGGCCCTCCTGGATTGTTAAAACGTGTCTAAATGAAGTTTCTGTGACATAGTGCAAAGGCACTAATAAGAAGAGTCCCCCTGATCTCAGATGAACATGGGAAATAAACATGATTATTTTATAAGCCACTGAAAATTTTTCTTTTATTGTTAGTGTAGCATAACCCATTCTATCCTGATTGATACAGCCACTGAGTTTCCTGAAGCTCTTTGATTATCATAAGACATTTCCCTTGGGATGTAAAAAGTCAAGAGAAGAATAAATCATATGATCAGAGAATGTTAATAGTAAAAGTAATTTATTGGAATAAATTAGTTCAGTGGTTTCCACACCTTAGGTTCTAAGTAACCAGTAAAATTTCCAAAAATTGTGTAAAAAATATATTTCAGTATAAAAAGTAAAGACATTTAAGTTTAGAAAAAAATCTGCCATTAATTGTTCTGTTTCCTCCCTCCTTCCCTTCCTTCCTTCTTCCCCCACTTATGTAAATCTAATCTTACTTTATTAAATGAGATCTAAGGATGAGACAAGTAGCATTTACTGTAAGCTCTCCCTATTCATGGGTTCCACGGCTGTGGATTCAACCAACTATGGATTGAAAACACTGGAAGAGAAAAAAGGATGATTGCATCTGTACTGAATATGTATAGACTTTTTAATGTCATTATTTCCTAAACAACACAGTATAACCACTGTTTACATAGCATTTCCATTGCATTAGGTGTTACAAGTAATCTAGAGATGATTTGCAGTGGTCCCCGACCTTTCTGACATAAGGGACAGGTTTCATAGAAGATAATTTTTCCATAGATGGGGGGTGAGGTGGGGAGCAGAGCTCTGTGGCCCAGTCCCTAACAGGCAGTGGACTGATTGCGGATCACAGATTTAAAGTATACAGGAGGATGTTCATAGGTTACATGTAAATACTACTTTACTAAAGGACTTGAGTATTTGTGGATTTTGGTGTCTTCAGTGGGTCCTGGAGTCAATCCCCCGTGGATACGGAGAGATGAGGGATGACTGTACTTAAATAATTACTTTAAAAATTAACAAAACCTTTTTGCATGGTGAGTACAGACATGCACTGCATATATGATGGTAGTTCCATAAGATCATAGCGCTCTATTTTTACTGTACCTTTTCTATGTTTAGAGACACAAATATAATGTGTTACAGTTGTGTACAGTATTCAATACAGTAACATGCTGTACAGGTTTGTAGCCTAGGAGCGATAGGCTATATACCGTCTAGGTTTGTAGAAGTACATTCTGACATTTCAACAATAATGGAATCACCTAAACACACAATCCTCAGAACATAACCCTGCCATTAAGGGAAGCAAGACTGTAGTTAGAGAAAAAATAGCGTAGGCATACCTTTGCCGTTACCATAATTCTTACTAACGTCCATAATTACTTAAATTTACACTGAAAAAACTATTCACAAAACAAGTGATAGACTAGGAGAATTTACTTGCAATATATAACAATAACAAGAACATAAGAACTCCAAATACTCCATAAGAAGAAGAAAAACTAAAAACAAAAATAGATGGGAAAGGAACAGGTAAATCTCAAGAGGAAACCCAAATGGCTAAAAAAAAAGTGAAATGATGCTCAGCCTTGCTAGTAATTTGGAAAATACAAATTAAAGTAAATCATTTTACATCAATTAGAAAACCAAAAATTAGAGGCTTGATAATATCAATTTGTGATAAGAGTATGGTAAAAGGTGCTATGATACACTGTGTCGCTGCTAGATAGAGTACAAATTGGTACTTATGTATGGGCAATTTTGTGTGATATTAAAATTTAGTGTGCTTTAATTTCCACTTCTGTAGCCTACAGAAATATTCACCCATTTGTACAAGAGACATGAACACAAATGATCATAACATTTCTCATAACACCGAAATCTTTGGAAATAAGTGTTCATTACATTGAAAAATGGCTCAATAAAATGCAGTGGACAAGAGCCTACTATGTGATCTTAGTCCAATTAGCATATTCTGTATTTCAGTCATTTAAAAGACTCACCTTCTGACCCTAATCGTATTAGACGATTGTATAAAGAATGTGTTCTTTTCTATGTCCATTTGGTCAAGTTAATTAAAACTTCTGTTCAAATCTGCTTGTTCAAGCAGCTACTGAGGTTGGTACGTTAAGAATCTCCCATTATACTTGTAGATTTATTACCTATTGTTTCTTACTATTCTGTCAAGTTTTTGCTTTATCTTAAACCTAAGTTTTAAGAGGAGTAAACACTTGTAATTATTGATTTTCTAATCAGACAAATTTAATATTGAAGAGAGACATATTATGAAGTGTAACCATTTTACTTCTGGCATTGATTTGACCTTAGACTCATTTTGTCCAATACTGACAAAGCTACCCTAGCTTTCCTTTGGTTAGAATTTGCATGGTTTATTGTGTTCTACCTTTTTATCTTTATCTCTTTTGTATCCCCATTTTTAAAAATCATGTCTGAAAATGCTTGCCTTTTAACAGGAACATTTATTACATTTACACTGAATGTAATTATTGTTATATTTGTGTTTAAATGCACTTTCTTAATGCCCTGCTCATTCTTTTTTTTCATATTCTTGCCTTCTTAACTAACTTTTTATTAATCTTTTTTTTACTCTTTACCACAGTAGAAATTATACACTCTTTCTGTTCTGTTAATGGTTAACACTGAAATTATACCATGTGTATTTTCAAAGTCCAAGGTGAATGTCTGCGCCCATTGCCAAATGCAATAAAGTGAACTTAGAACAGTTCAGCATTATCCTATTCCAGTTTATAGTCATTATATTAAGTTGCTCTCATATTTTTAATCCCACAAGACATTATTTTTTGAATAATTCTTACCACTCCTGTAATCTTCTAAACATAATAATAACTAGCTAAGCAGAACTTTAAGATTTTTAAATATTTTCACATATAATATTTTATTTGATTATCATAACAACCCGATGAGGGAGAATGACTGAGTAGTAGGTAAGAGCTCATTGTGGAGTTAGGCTTCTTGGGGCTTTGAATGTCAGTCCCAATAGTTATTTCAATTTGACCATGGAAAAATCCTATTAATCTTTCAGTGCCTCTGTTTTCTCATTTTAAAAATAAATGGGGATACAAGAATGGAAAAACAAACACCACGTACTCACCATCAAATTGGTATTAGCTGATCAACATTTAAGTGCACGTACAAGAATAACATTATTGGATGTTGGGCAGGGGGAGGGGGAGAGGCATATGCTCAAACAACGAGTGCGATGCACACCCCCGGGGCATGGACACACTTGAAGCTCGGACTTGGGGGAGAGGGGAGACAAGGGCATCATATGTAACCTAATTATCTGTACCCCCATAATATGTTGAAATAAAAAAAATAAATGGGGAGAATCATAATTCTATCTGTAAGATACAAATGTGTGAGGAATCAAAGTGATAATGCAAGCAATTGGCACATACTAAGTAACACAATGCATATTGTTAGTAGTTTTTGTATTTTTATCATTATTTATTAATAATACTATCCTCACATTCTAAGGACCTAAATGAAATCTATAGACTTTAATGTTTTTGTGATGTTCACATAATAGATGGTGAATTATGGATTTAAAATAAAATTGTTGGTTTAGTGACTTAGTTTACATTCTAGTCCCATTTAACTAGCTTGACCCAGTCCTATGCTAATCTGGTCTTTAAGGTTATTTTACTAAAAATTTTTTTTCTATATATTGATATAAATGGTTTAGGAAAGAAAAAGATTAGTTGAGATTGGGAGAGGATATTGTAGAAAGAAAGGAAGACAAAGAGAAAGCAAACAGCATAAGAGGTGCAGTGTAATAAGAAGAGGTGCAGGGCGGCAAATGGAGCAGAGGAGGGAAGACGGTGGTTTGCTTAGGAAATAGGAGGGTAGTGGCCAATCTGGTGTCATCATGGAACTCAGACTAGTTGTACAAATTAGAATTTTAAAATTGGAGCAGGACCGTAGGGCTGCATATTGACAGGAAGAGATTATAGAAAATCAATAAAATCCTAAATGCAGCAATTTTTTTCCAATTGAAGAGAAAGCAAAAACAACTCTGAGATTTTTTTGTTACTTTACGATTGAAAAACACTGAACTGTGTGTGGACTGTGCTGACTTAAAGAAGTCAAAGTGGTAAGTTATTTTAATGTTTTTTTTGGAGTGTCATATAGGTTCCCCCCGCAACCCTGCCTTTTGTCTTTAAATAAGGGTTTCTGTCATATGATTTGATATGGTTCAAAGTTTCAGAGTCTATTTTAGGCTTGTTGACAACTTGTGTTTCAGTGTCCTTCAGTACAAAATGTTCTGTTTATATTAGAAATGTGCCTTAGCCTTGGCCCAGAAGGTTTCTCTGATTTCAGAGATCTGGTAGGCAAACTTAATTATCTTTGCCTCTTTTCTCTAACCTTCACGTGTGACGTATCTTGAGTCAGGTTTATTTCATTCTTTTTATTTTATTTATTTTGAGGGGAGGTATGGTGGGGAGTACTGGTTTACTGTATTAAGAAAACTGCATAATTCAATGTAAAACTCAGGGGAACTATGACTTTTTTTCAGTAAGAGAAACCACTGACTTGACCAGGTCCTATAGTAATATTACTACCTAAAGCTTTAGAGTATTGAAAACTGGGAAAATAGAAAAAAAAATTAAAAGAGCATTTAGAGATAAATATAAATAACAAAATAGCATGCATAGATGTGAGATTAAAGTATTTCTGTTAAAATTTTTGATGATACTTCTATAAAATTACTTGCTATAAAGATATTATGAGACATTTAGGCTAAGAACTGAATAAGAAGAGTAGATAACTTGTCTTTTCTTGGTCAATGTTAATTCATTTGCATGTTAAAAATTCATTCTCTGGTACAGATATGAGACTACCTTGGATGGGGGAAAACTTTGTTAATAACTGATATTTATATAGGTAAAAAGGAAGTTATAGAAAGACACAAGTTTTTTGGAGGTTGCTACTTTTTGCTTAATATTTAATAGAGCTCTTTATTTAAGTCATGACTTTGGTGCTATTTAAGTAGACTTTAAGCTAAATGACTAAATTTATGGTACTTGATGTGTTCAGAGAAATACTGAATTTATACTAGAGTCTTCCCTCTATAATACTGTGTCATATTATGGACATTAAATAAAATAACAAATACTTCTTATGTAATATTAATTGGAAAAAAATACTTTTGAGAACATCAGAAACTGGGTAATTTTGAGTTAACAGAATTTTCTTCTTCTTGATATTGGATATGTTTTGTTGAAACTTCATCTGTAAATATCCCTTAAGGACTATTGCCTTTTTTGTTAGGATATTATCAAATGTCCTATTTCACATTTTTCAAGGAATTCCCAAGGTATCTCGTTTGGCCCGTTATAGTAACCATTTAAGCTTTAGAGTAAAAAGAATTTCTTTGTAGAGCAATCCAGGAAATATGCGATATGAGCAATAGAGCATTGATACTTACAATTGTGGATAGCTACTCTGAGGATAACTCTTTTAGGATAATTATTCTAGAAAATAGACATAACAACTATTTCAAATCCGTATTTTTTGTTTTGTTTTTGATGCCAAAGACTCCAGGATTTGTTTGCAGATTGTATTTCACGAGATATAAATATATACTAGTTTTTTTAATGCCTCTCCTATGGGGTTTATAGCTCTTCATATTGCTTGCTTAAGTTGAAAATTAAGATTAAATGAGAAAATGTATGATACTACATGACCCTTAGTAGAAGATTATTATATGTTTGTATAATAACTTCACTTCTCCTGGGATGCCAACAAAAGTCCACATATTTCTGCAAGTTATCTCTTTTTTTAATAACATTCTAAATACATTGTGAAAAACACTGATTTGTTATTAAAAGAACAGTTCAGAGTTAACTGATGAGACAGTAATGAGAAGTATATTTCAAAACCAACATGGACTTGCCAGAAATTCTTTAGCTGGTCGTGGGGAGGGAAGAAAGGAAATAAAATGTGGAAAAAAATTGCAGGTGGAACACATTGCTGGTTCTTTCTCATCTCTATCCATTTCTTTAGGGGAAATGAAAATAATTCTATGAAGTAGAAAGTATTATTAGAAGTTTGGAAGAGTGGAATAGAAAACAGAATGGCCAAGTGATAACAGAGTGATAGTGGGAAGAGAATATAAGTTTATGGGCAGTTTTAATAGGACCTGTAGTAAAAATAACAATACGATAATAACATTATAGCAACCAAATATATTGAGCTTTTACTGTATCCGTACACTGGGATAACATCTTTATTTGCATTATCTGTTTAACCATGGTAACAACTCTGTGAAGTACTTACTACTTTTTCTAATTCATAAATAAATTTAAAGAGATTACTTTCTGGAGTCACACAGATGATAAATGGAAAAGTCAGGATTTAAACTATAGTTCATGTAATTCCTAAGGTCATGTCCCTTAACCACCATTACATTTTAGCATTTGGAGCCTTGTGTCAAGTATCAAGTTCAAAGGTTGCTTCTTTTCTCTCTCACTTTGTACCATCAGCCCTGTATCACCCACTGTCTAGTCAGTCTTATCTCCTATTCTGATGCTAATATTTATCTACAATCAGTTGGTCACTTATACTCTTTGCAAATTTCCCTTCCTTATTTGTTTTTGAAAAGCTTTCTCTGCTAACAAAACTCTCCCACTTTTTTATCCTCTCCTTCCTACTGCCCTGCCCCATCGTTATGTAGATTGGTGGGCTTTGCCCAAAGTTGTGACTTTGTATTCAACAACTCCTTTGGTACTTTGTCAACTCTCAAGGATCCAGCTCTCCAGACCCAATAATTCAGCCAGTGTGCCCTGACCTATATACATACTAGTTACTTAGGGATAGCATCTGTTCTGTGTCTGCACTAAATCAGTAATAGTTTTGTGCTCTATTTTTCAAACTGTCAGTGCTTTGTTGAAAATTCCCAAATATCTCTCTGCTGCTTTCTTCATGTCTTTTAAAATTGTTTTTATATGTCCATTTGGTTTAAAAGTGGTACCTCAAAATCAGTATCTCCCCATATTAGTTCCTTGGTTTCCTTAAACCCAGTCTGCCACTAGATTGCATTATTAGTGGTAAAGGCATTGCCATTCTTACACTCAGCCAAACTTTAAATCATGGAGTCTCCTTTGACTCTGTCTTTTCTATATTATTCTCTTATATCTGATTCATTGTTATTTCTTATGGAGTCAATCTCCACAAAATCTATTGCATCTATTACAGTAGTCCCCCCTTATTTCAGGTGGGTATGTTCCAAGACCCCCAGTGGATGACTGAAACCATAGGTAGTACGAACCCTGTATAGTCCTCTCTCCAGTATCCA